>WUAP02194662.1:0-21650 GCA_015163945.2 Stichodactyla helianthus | reverse complement strand
CAAAAATAAAAACATTCAAAAACATATATTTCTAAAATGCTGAAATCAAATTATTTATTAAAAAGATATATTTACTGGCCAAAAAGGGGGGTGACTAGTCACCCCCGTCACCACCCCTAAATCCGCCCCTGGATTAAATGTATTTCTTGGCTGGTTTTTGTTAAAGAAGAAAGAAAAGATATGAAGGAAGGAAGGTTAGGGTTAAACAGCATCTCGATGAATGATCGAATAAGCTTTTTGAAAATTATTACGTGTCTATTTTGGATTCCAAAGGAATCATGTTATACTGATATACGACATAGTCGTGTAGAAACCTGGGGGTTTGACTAGACTTAATCATTTAACCTTTGATGTCCCTTATGCAAGTCACTAAATATTATGAGTAAATCACTCTTACTATACAGAGGTTTTGGACGACAGCGACAGCCTTGCTGGATGGCAGACCAATAGAATGCCTTTCCCTAAGGGCGTTAATTCTTTCTGTTTTAAAACAGTATCAAGCTTATTGTTTCTGCAATCCAAATGGCTGCCGTCATGTGATGATCGTGTCAAACCTCGTTTCTGATCGTTACCCTTTTCAAAACTCTTTTGTAAATCTTGAAAATAACCTGAAATAATCATTAAACAATAAGATTAAAGGAATAAAACGACTGATTTTCGCATGACAAAATGGCAGAGTAATAAATACATTGAAGTTGACAATACATGTTAGATAACAAACTGTAACAAACAATGGCATCAAGTCGTGGTTGGCGTAGATAAATGTATACAGCTACTTCGTCCTGGACTTGAAATGTTTCTCCGTTATTCAAGCGATTTAGGGAAAGGCCTGTTATCATGATAACAAAGTAAACCCCAGGTAAACCACCATAAATAATACCCCCCGAATTTATGCTTCCCCCTGGAAATAACTCCCCTATTTTTTAACAAAAACCCTTCCTTAAATAAGCCCCCCCCCCCCAAAAAAAAAGCCAATTTGGGTATTTTAAGGATGCGTTAAAGTCAAGATAAATCTTTTTTTTTTCTATATATATATATGTTACTTTCTTATTAACACAAAGGAGGATCACCAGTGTCCATAGGTTTACTGTCCTTTTCGAATTTCTCTTCTCGCTTTTGATCTGTTTTTCTTTGGTCCGTACAAATAGAACTTACAAGGCAGTTCAGTGCCACAGATCTGCTTCGCGCCTCGTGGCGCATGAGGCCTCTCCACAGAGCTCTTCCACTTGTTCCTGTCAGCTGCGCCACAAATTGCTACCAACCAAAAATAAACCCTCCCCTCCCCTCTCCATCCACCCTTGAATGTAAGCCCTCCAAAAATATGTCCAAAAAATTGCAAGTTGGGCAATTATAAACCCAGGGTTTATTCATGGAAGTTTTTAACTTGTTTGTGTTTCGCGTGAGTAATTAATGAATTAAAAAAATTGGGGTGAGGCATAAGTTTCCTCCCTTCAATAATCCGAGCACAACACGCGATATATTTTCCCCAAATTTTATCTCCTAAATTTTTTTAAAACATGAATTAATAACAAGCCAATCGTAAATTAGCCTATAAAGCTAGGTTTCATTGAAGTGGAACTGAGAACGAACTGAAAAAAACGTATAATGCAGTTACCATGGTGATGCGCACTGAGGTTGCTCAAGTGAATCGAGTTGTAAAAAACACGTCAACCTTTACTCACGAACTAGATTTCTAGTTTCAATATCAACATAACCGTTTAAAAGCATTTCTAACGGTCATAAATTTTGAATAGGACGCATTATTTTGTCATATTTAAACTAGAATTTTAAGATATAGTAGAAGTAGATTACATCCGTGTCATTTTGGAACTACTTCGGTAGAAATTGTCAGTTGTTTGAAGCGTTTATCGATGCCTTACTCTACAAAGTTTCTTGACAGTTTGACAGAGATTACTGACTTACCTCGTGGTTCGTTTTTCGTGTGTCGACTTTCCACAGTGAAGGCGAAAATCACCAGCAGTAATACTGCCCACAACAGCTTCATAGCTTTGGTCGTTTTTAGTTAAACTTGGTCAAAGAAAAGGAAGCATTTCTAAGATATATCTCTAAAATAATCATTCATTTTACAAAAGACAAAAGATAATACCAGATGTTAATAAAAAGCCGAGCTTTTCGAATTATTCCAGTATGAGAGATATAATCTAGTAAAAATTGGTCTTGTCACAACTGAAAATGAATAAAATCATTTTTCGGCCAGCACCCCTAGGAAGAGCTCTGTAGCTCTTAAAAAAATACAAATGCTAAATAACTACTAGTACGCTTTACTATAATGATTATATGTATTTATGTTCAAGTTTGTCGCGTTTTTGAGACTATAAGGGTAGTAAATTCGTTCTACATTCTATTATTCTATTTTTCCACTTGTTCAAATTACGACTGAAGTTAAAGATCAAACTTGCTATGATGCTCTGTTCTAGGTACAGTGTGAAAACTTATGATTTTTGACGACTAAGAAAAAGGTAGTTGTAGACATTCTGCAAAAGGCCAAAATTGGTTCGACTTTTTTAAGAATTTAAGATGGGGATTAATAACTGGAACAGAGTCATGTAATAAAAGTAAATTATGAAACTTGAGGATTTTAGACTTAGCTTACCTTGTGAACTGAACACCTTTCTCAAATGGAGTTGTCAAGTAACTGATTCCGTTGAAAATGTCTTAGTGACTTTAAATATTTGCATCACATTACGTCATAGTTTTAAATTATTTGAAATTGATTTGTTTAGTTGGCGTTGTATTTAACGTCCTCCATGTGCTTTTATCCATATCTATCCGGTTGATGTCTTTGTTTCTTTGAGTACTATTCAAGGAGTTATTATGATAAAGTAGAAGCATGTTGTGTGAAAGAAAAGTCAACCAACCCTGAAACCCATGTTCCTTGGGTCACTCTTAAACGTACGCGCAACCCCCCAGGGTAAAGCTCTTATTAATTAGTGTCAGGGCAAGACCAAATGATAGTCTATTACCACCTTCCCAACGATCGTTGATAAAATTAGCAAAAAGTGGTGGAGCTATATCTGTCTTTTAAAGTGAGCTCGCTATGCGAAGCAAAAAAGCCCAACAGCACGGAATGATACGCAATGGGCTTTTTGTTTCGTGGCATGGCAGGCACGACAGCTCTGTTTGTCGTCTAAAATGCCCTTCATAAAGAATCCCAGAACATCTAATACTGAAGACAGAGCGTCGTCAAAGGTCTCTTTCTTCCAGACCTCTATATACGTAGGGTAAGATAGCCATTCTATTAACTTCCCTGTTATATATGACATGCATCGATTAACAAATACGTTCGCTAGAATGACACTTGAGATTGGGATGACAAATAGCAGATTGAAAGCCGATTGAAAAACTTTTGTCTGTTACCTGTCTTTTTAGAGACCCCTTTGCTGTTTTTAGTAAAAGGAAATTCAATGAAATGATGTTGGTTATGTTAATATTTGTGGTAACTGCTTAGTGCTTGCTATTATCTTATCTAAATACCTCAAATGGTAAAGGAATGCTTATATGAAAGTAGAATAGATTAGATATCTTAAAAAAGAAAAAGAAAAAATGTATACTGCTCTATACAACGGTTTTTATGCCCTCAAATGGAAAAGAATGGCAAAAATGTAATATAATGTACGAGAATTATCTAGAGAAAATTTACTGATAGAACACGTCAATGTCAGTTCAGATGTTCAAGGAATACTAAATTAATGAAAGAGTAAAAAGAGATATCAAAAACGTCGAAGCCAAATTTAGAATTTTTTCTAAATGTGATGTATTTTGCTCTAAGGACAGAAATTATTGGAATGAAATGTTATTGAATTTGCATAAACCTTTAAATTGGCGTTCAATGGCACCAGGGCTGGATCAGTCCTATTAACGCACCTTGAACACGCCTTGGGAATACCTGTGGCGGATCCAAGGGGTGGTCACAGGGTGCCCATGACCTCCCCCCCCCTTCTTATCTTGGAACATCGTGTTTAACAAAAGGACAGATTAAAGTCAGGGGGGGATTTAAGGGGTGGTCATGAATCCTCTTATCTACCGTGAACCACCTCCCTACTTAAAAAATATTTTTCAACATTTTACGCTTTCAGTTTTTGAAGTTGAATTTATTTATTTATTTATTTATTTATTTTCTTGTATGAACCCCCCCTCCCCACCTCAAATCCTAGATACGCCACTCAATGCTCTTTATCTTTCGTGTTCGTATTCTAGAGGTACCGTGCCCGTATTATGGAGGTATCACAGTCATACGGGTTTTGAAGTGTTCGTATTCAGGGGTGCCTTGTCCGTATTATGGAGGTATCACAGTCATGTGGTATTTTTGAGGTGTGTGCTATTCCTATGGTGTGTTTGTATAACCACAGTAAAAAGGCCATTCATCTACGACTTCAAATTGTATTCTTTATTCTCTAGCTTGATTTTTTTTTTTTTTTTTTTCCCTAGTCAGAATGGAATTAAAAGTACACGTGAATCGAGGTTAAATCTCGAAAGAAAGTTATATTGTGTCTAGCATTATTGGGTTATGGAAAGTTTATCATGATTTTAATTGAGAACAGAGAGTTTTAGTTGTTTTTTCTCTGCTAATTATTCGTTATTTATGTAAAACCACTTGGTTTTATTCAGTAACTTGCTCCAAAAAATCTAAAAGTAAAAAGAAAACATATTAAATAAATTCGAAATTACACATAAAATTGACACAGAGTCTAACATGGGAACGCATGGGAATGTAGCCAAAAAAGGTAGAAAAATCTTAAAATGGTAAGCTTCAACACAATTCATTATAGTGTCAACGAGTGAGGACAACACGTCATACTATACCAAATTAAAAATAAAGCTTATTTTTTAAAGAAATAAATAAAATTTAATTTGATTTTCAAGTTATTAAATGCCTCACGCTCAAAGAGAGGAGGTTTTTCTTCCGTTCTATGCTTTGTAATTAATCAAGTTACTTGAAAACCTTTTTCATTTTTCGTCAAAGAAAATGAGGTAGGAAAAGACAGAGTTGTTACCGTTTTCTGCCGGGTCTTGGTAGAACACCAGGTGGGAAGTTGTCTAAGAAAAGAAAGAAAGAAAGAATGTTTTCGTTTTACATTCGGGAAAAATAGTTAAGATTGTTTTAGTTTTGGGACGAAGATCAGATGTTGTTTTTACTCACCGAATTCGTCGTCTGCGCCATCGAATTCTAAAGAAGAATCGAAAGGAAAAATTATAATGTTCAAAGTAATTAATAATTAAAAGGTTAAGCCGAAATCATTTACTTCAAAAGGAACATGAAAACCAAAGAGAAAGAAGACTATTCAAAAATGAAAAAGAAAAAGAAAAGGCAGGGATAAAGATAAAGAAAGATTACGAAATCAAAAACAAACAAGAAATGAAGAAAAATAAACGCTATTTAAAGAAAGAGGAAAGGAAGAATGAAAAACAGAAAGATAGGAAGGAAGGAAGGAAGGAAGGAAGGAAGGAAGGAAGGAAGGAAGAAAGAAAGAAAGAAAGAAAGAAAGAGAGAAAGAAAGAAAGAGAGAAAGAAAGAAAGAGAGAAAGAGAGAAAGAGAGAAAGAAAGAAAGAAAGAAAGAAAGAGAGAGAGAGAGAGAGAGAGAGAGAGAATGAATGAATGAATGAAAGAAAGGTTAACCGCTAACTACTTACGCTTCTTTCCTGGTCTGGGACGATGTTCGTCTTGTTCGATTTCTTTAATTAAACAGGGGGGGAAAAATGAAGAACAGAAAATATACAAAAAGAAAGAACAATATTATATAGTGCTATGCATGAAACTCGGGGCGATTATATCTAAATCGATATCATAAGTGAATGTTGAACAGTGTAAAAAAATATTCTTTTACTTCACTGCCGTTTAGCAGACGTTAGTCGCTATCATCAGAGTAAAACCTAAGCAAGAAAATCCTCTTTTACTCTGCCTTGAATAACTAACGTACGATAAACATTAGTAAAGTCAAGTATATTTTTCGTTCAGTGTTGTATATGTTATCACGTTTGTTGTTGTATTAGTTATTCTTGTTGCTGCTATTGTCGTTTGTTGTCGTCGTTGTCGTTGCTATTATTGCTGTTGTTATTGTTATGGCTAGTTCAGTGTTCTTTTCTGTATGTCACTGTTTCGCTGTTACCGTTTGGTCCAACCGTTTATATTCCTGCGAATATTGCGGTACAACAACAACAAAAAAAGAATATGTCTAAGCATTAGGATTAATACTATAAACACACCATCCTTATTTATTTTCTTTTGTCCTCAATAAAAGATTAAAGCTATTTCAGCCTAAAAACTAACGATCTATAAACGTAAATGTTCGAACTCATGGAGTTCAATTGACATTATTCACAGCAATTCCTGTAAATTTGTTTTGTCTAGTACATTATATTCATATTTGATTCATAAATTTGCGAGAAAAAGATGCCGGAACTTTACTTTTTTTTAAGAAAAAATCTCTCTTTGAGAAATGTCCTGTCGCGTAAAGTTGTTTTTAACGTTTGGTTTTAGGGGAAGTGAGAATAATCAGACAAAGAAAATATGATAAAAAAATGGATAGTTGAAAAACGAAGAAAAATAATTTTTACCGACTGACCATCAGGAATCCGAAGATAGCAGGAAATCCTTATCTTGTTATCTTACAAGGTTACTCTCGAGTATATTCAGTCTGGGAATCTTTGAAAGATTCTTGCTACACAAATCAATCTTTCGTTTAAAGCTTATTCAAAACCATGATTTTAAAATGCCCTAATTAGGCCTTCAAATTTTATAATTCAACAAAATTTCAACTTTTCGCAACTGGCAGACTAGAATCCAAAATGTTTGAGCGCGCCGAGTTCGATCCATAATGCACTGCAGTCTTGATCTGTCTTTACGTCTACCTTGCTAGTGTTGTGCTACGATGTTTTTCGAAATTTATGAACAAGATCATGCACTATGGAAAGTAAATTTGAGTAAAATATCTGAGCATAAAGTGTTGGTTCGTTTTTCGACCAGGAACGACACACAAGATAGCGGTCAATAATCTTTTGCGAAGCAAGAATTTCGAGTTCAAATGGACAAAAAACTCAGTAGGAATTTATAAACATATTATATATAAAAACGATGGAGTTCTGGCATGATAGTTAAAAAGAAATGGCGGTTTAGTCTTAGGCCTTGGTATTAACATCTAGAAAATAAAGCCGTACTTTGAAGGGTTTGTAATTTTTAAACTAACCTGATCTTCGGCTTTCTACAGACAATATTAACACCGCCAGAATCAAAGCCAAGCAAAGCAATTGTTGTTTAGCCATTTTCTGAAGTTTTTCTTGGTAGATTCAAAGAAAATCTGAAAAAGAATAAAAATGATTCAACTTAAAACTTAGATTCATTATTGACGTCACATGACGTCATAACCCTGTTATTATTGGTAACTTTTGGTCCATTGTCGATACCTTCGATTCCAAGTGCTGTTCCTAAAATAGTCGGTTCATCATTTGACAGTTCTTCTATGACCTTGACCATCCCTGACCATGCGATAAACTTAGATTGGCTAGCTACTTTTAACTTGACATGTTTAGAAAATTTAGCCCATAACGTTTATATCCCTGCTTTAGTGGAAATGACTTATTAAATGTAACCAAAACTTGGAACTAAAGCCATACACTTATCTAGACGTTAAATGTAAACAGGTAAACATTTCTATTCAGATTGTTGAGCTAACTTATAAATGGAGCCAAAACTTGAAACTAAAGCCATACATGACGTAAACAGGAGATTTGATAACGGATATGTAGACAGATTTTATCAGTCAATTTGTTTTGGTAAATTTATGCCGGAGTTAGCTAAAGCACTGCGTCTAAGGCTGTAGTTCAAGCAACGATGGATGAATACTATCTAAAGACCTAACAAAGCACTGTCATGAAACGAATTCTTATTTTGTGAAAGCCACACCCACTTAGTGACTATCAGATGAAGGCGTGGCCTCGCTCTGTATTATTGCTGTGACTTGTTTTGAACTAAACCTTTCGCCTTGCCTGTAACATCTGTATAATATATTATTTTTATTGATAACTTGATGATCCCAACTTAGATTGAAGCTCTTCTGACGCGTGAATATCACTAATAGATAATAATAATAGTTTATTATTTCCAATAGGTTAAGCTGTGTTGGTGAGCTTAAAGGCACTGAGCTTTGTGCACCAGCATTAGTTCTAATGAAGGGCAGGAAATGGGCGTTTATTTCTCTAAACCAAGTTCAAAGCACATAAATTTAGAAATTCAGCCCTTATTATTTCATGGTGCATTTAGATCTTTAGCCTGCGTGCAGCCCGATTGTAACCTTCTGTTAAGTCGGTTTTAACCGAGCGTTACGATAGGGAGTACACGCAGGCTTTTATATCTTTTGAAATATTATTTTCGAACTTCATCATCCTGTCATGCCTTCTCTAAACTAAAACCAGCGTCAAACCGGCTTGCAAAAGAGTGTCCTATTATTTCTTAATCAATTCCATTTCCCCCTCTCTCTTTTTAAGCCGTTTATTTATTCTTTTACGCTGTATTAGATACCGAAATTGTCATTAAAAAACTAATTTTAAAAACTGGTCTTCATCTTTTCGAAAACACCATCAAAAAATTATTCAATCCGTATGAAGGGGAAAAAAAAACTTTAAAACAAAATCCTCTTACCGTTTAATCTTTGGATGTCCCCTTGGTCTGCCCGGAGAGCGTTGAACGATCTACAAAGTGTTCGGAAACCGTCTGATATCTTCATTAAATACCCTATTCACATGAGTGCCCGGAGGCACAATGATTCTTGATGGCACCTCTTATTAATTTTCACCCCGAGAGCAAAACGAGGGAGGCAAAACTGCATGCAATATATTACGCAGAGAGTAATGTTGACAATAATATGCATTTTTAATATCTTGAAGACATAAAGACAAATAAAGTAGAGTTTTAGTTAAGAGAATTTAATGTTAGTTCAAAAAGACCCGATAAAGACTCTCAGCTGATTACGAATAGCGTATTCACCGCTTTATTATGTAAAGAGTAGCCTTACAGACTGTTCATCAAAGTTCAGTGTTATTACTTCGGTATAGACTTCCGAAATGGTTGAGATGAATGGAAAACGTTAACTCGGATAGGATCGATAAATCTTAGAAATACTTCTTGACACTTCGTTAATGTCAACGCTTTCTCTGGTTTTTCTTTCCGTTTTTAGTCCTTATTCTTTTTCCTTTTCTTTCCACTCTATTCCTCTATTTTCTTTTCTTTTCTCTTCTCTTTCGTTTCCTCATTTCAAATATTTACTGATTATATCATTTACAAAAAGGTTTAACACGGCAAACGTGAGCTATCAAATAAACACATTCAAGAATAATATACTCATATGAAAAACAACTTATTGAACTTCCATATATATATATATATATATATATATTCTTTTAATTTAAAAGATAAGATATTGAATTGTATTTCATCATAAAACCGGCCCTTCATTTCGATCGCTGTTTATGTGTTTGATAAGATTTTAATTTACTCACGACTACAAATAAACAGAAGAAAATTCATTTTAAAAACTTTTAATTTGAATGTAAGTAATTGCTGGTTTTTTTGTTAATTAGATTTAAGGAGGGCAGGTTTATTACCAGTTGAAAATGAATAGCAAGATGAGTTTATTTAATCATTGCCTTGGGTTATTTCATTCCCGATAAACTAATAAACCGAGATCAAGATTGATAAGAATTGGGAACCGAAAGAAAAAACACTCGAGGTGATATAGGTATAATATGGCTATAAGTGTGTGTGTTGTATATAAGCAGTGAATCAATTTTAGGAATAAGCTGTGACTCCACGCCTACTACAGCTGAACAGACATGCACAATGAAATCTTACATCGATAACGATAGCAAGGCCCATGACGGAACCGGGTTTATCTTTCAAATGATATCACAGTATTGCAAACTGAAATCTAATCTTAAATGCTATGCCGTCCTTGGTTTCTAGGTTGTTTTTATAATTTTACAATTATTGTTGTTGTTGTTGACTATTTTTACTGTCAGTTCTTTTTCTTTTTTTCTTTTCTTTTTTTCTTGTTTCTCGTTTTCTTTGAGTGCGCAAATAAATGATCGCAAGCAACTCCTAGGCACCCAAGGATGCTCATATCACGTTAAATATAAGTGATAATCCTTGCACTTAATTGTTTTCTCATGTATATAGCTAATTCACTTAACGTTGTCACTGGAAAAAAGCCTAAAGCCTAAAGTTCAGCGGAATCATTTTCATAGTGACATTATTGCAATAAGAAACTCACTGTATGCTTGCAAATTCTACAACTTGGACATATATTCCTTAATTATTAGATGGCCTACAGCGAAGTTTGTTCGTAAACAAAAGTTAAATGAAAGCTTTAGCCTTTTCTTAGTGACAACCTTTATTGAATTAGCTCAACGGCAAACTGAAAGTCGCTTACTACGATTCAAGACACTCCTGAAACGACAACGAACCGACACGACAAACCTCAAACGACCGCGACTTTAGGATTGAATTCAACCTTCTATCACTTATCTTTTCTTTCTTTTCCCGGCAAGCTTAGTGATAACCTTTGCATCGCACATATGGGACCGTTTTTCAACCATAAGTGCCCCAGAAACTAGTGGCACGGCATTCACAGGCTCATCAACTTGAAGTCACGAAAAGCCCGCAAAGACCAGGAAAAGAAAGATTGGCTTAAGTTTGATAGAAAATTGAACACTAGTTCAAACAGGTTATCTGCTGGACAGCTTGAAGATGCCTACTTGAAGTTAAAATACTATGCCTAAAACCTTCAGTAACTGATCAGTAACTTTGTTAATTCACTAGTCAGAGTAAAACATCGACGCATAGTGATTACTATTGACTCGTCTCGCCGATCTCAAATGAGTTGCGTCAATGTGGCCATTCAAATGTATCACGATTTATGCCTGAAAATCATGTAATTAGATATATAGTAGAATTCATGTCGTAGACGCTGGATTATAGCTTTAATGAGTCCAACTTTTTATTGTGAAAATTACGAACTATTAAGTTTTTTTTCCAATTTATTGCAGAGTCTCATAAAATCAAAGGTTTTCATGAAGACTTGTCTGAAAACAATTCCACATCTCCCACAAAAACGGCATAAAAATTTCTTTTTCAGGCTTAAATATGTTCTACTCAAGGAGTTTGGCGGCGGGAAATGATCAATATTCAATTGGCGAAAGTGAGTTATCTAGTATTAAATGAACTCTACAATAGCAGGCATAGCTTGAGGCGGTCACGAACTTGATAGCACTTGTCATGAACCACGTTTTGACGCCTTTTAAGAGCATAACAGCTCAATACTCAACGGATTTTCAATTTAATTCAAAACAATCGTGAATAAAGCAGAGTTGGAGTTTGCTTCGAGATAATCATCATTTGTTTTTCAATACTTTTACGGAAACGACTTTACAAAGCGGTCTGAAAAACCAAGCTCAAAGTGAAGTGAATCACTAGAGGTGTCTTTCGTTTATTAACCAAAGGAACTAATGGAACGAATATGTTTAAGTTTCCTGATATATATTTACCTTCAACGTGTCTTTATTGGCGCTTCTTGTTCCAAAACAAGCTCTAGAAATGTTATTGAAGGGTAAAAAAGTTCCCGTTTTACACTATATTCAGTGAATTTGGTTGACACTGGAAGATTCAGCGAACGGATCCTTAACCTAATAAGTTTGAAACTACATTGGACAAAACCTCTTCTAGTGGCTTTTCAATATATTTCCACATTTTTTAAAATAAACATACACTCTTTAATAAAGATAATCAGGCTGTAATAGGACGCTTCAGTGATGACGTAATTACCAACATAATTCACAAGCAGATGCCTATGAGAAAGTTCGTGAAATATCATGCAAAAGTTATATAGTTAAGAGGGACGATAACTATCTGAAAGGAACTGAAGGCAAGTTTGATTTTAAAGGCAAAATAAGGAAAGAGGAGGAGC
This sequence comes from Stichodactyla helianthus, assembly GCA_015163945.2. Classification (NCBI taxonomy): domain Eukaryota; kingdom Metazoa; phylum Cnidaria; class Anthozoa; order Actiniaria; family Stichodactylidae; genus Stichodactyla; species Stichodactyla helianthus. Next base: position 9,674 of record WUAP02194662.1, on the reverse strand, counting down.
TTTGAGTAGAGTAGAACATAGAGAAGAGAAGAGAAATGAATAAGAAAAAATAGAAGAATCTGCTATCGACCAGCAGTATTTAATAATACTTAGAATCCGGGAACAGATGTACCTCGAGGCAGTCAAATTATTAACCAGGGTCTAGGAATAGCGTGGTTCGAGAGGCTTTCAAGACTTGGAAACGATTATCGGACACAAAACGGACATATTCTTGAATGAAAACTCCTTAGAACTTCCGAGAGATATATTTGCATTTGAGATGCCAAACTCCAAAAATTTAACTCAGTAAGGATAAATTAAAATAGCCACATCGCCAGGATATTTCTTTCGAAAAATGTTTACGAGTTTTTAATTTTTGAATGATGATTTGACAAATGGCTAACGGCTAAATTTGCTTCGATTGTTTTAACATGGTGTTTGCTTTTGAGATCTTTGAGGAACGACACTTATCGATTAGTGATTATTTTTCTCCTTTATTTTACTAATATTAATCAGCCCTCAGGTTTATAATGAACAATAACTTCTTAAAATAATGTAAAAATTTCTTTTTGAATGACTTAGCAACATGTAAATGAAAATGCTCTTTTGATCAACGCACCACATCCAATGGAAAAAAGCCTGGTGCCAACGTAACCGAGTGCTCTAGAAATCTTTGACAAATATAAATTTATTTTAAATCCTTATTTCCTCTGAACTACGGTGGTCAAAAATAACCAAAACAACATCATAATTTTCATATAATTTTCATCTATTTTTCTTTGTAGGAGGGGTTGACAAATGAATTGAAACACGACGTTCAAAATTATTATATCGTGTTTGCTTTTCATTGCTAAAAATTCATTCAATCACCCTGTTTTGGAAAATTAAATATAATATTTTCCGTAATGATTTATTTTGAAAAAGATGATGTCATGAAAGCTCAAGAATTATTTAGAAAATATAAAATCTAGTTTGCATTTTCAGTTGTATCAAGAATTTTAAAAGCTATTTCGAAATATTGTTGTTTTGAAAAATTAAAATATGATAAAACAGGAGTCATAAAATCTGGAAAGTACAAATAAGTTTAAGTTTAAATAATGAAATGAATATATGTATCTAAATTGTTAGAAATCCTATTGGAGAAATAGTGTTAACCGAAGTTGATGGTTTTTCGAATTTTTCTTATTTTTGTTGTACGTAGTTTCGTGAACATCCCAACTCATTACGTTCAAGAGGTCGATTGCAGAGGCAGATAAAAGACGTTCTTTATTAGGTGTGGCTGTCACACCGTAATTCTAACTTGAGGTCTATACTCTCTAACTACAGCCTTAAACTTGGAAGGATCATTAGAGCTATGCATGGTTAAGCCCTACTTCCTGTTTACAGTCTTAATCCAGATATATGTTGGTCCTACGTTTCGATATGTCAATTTATACAAAATTGGGTTAGGCAAAAGACAAGAATTGACTGCCAGCTCGTGACTATGAATTATAGAACTATTTTAGTAAAGTACCGAGCATGAACCAACACTGATTCTTAATTTGAATTTTTTGTTTGTTCGTTTATTTGTTTGTTTGTTCTTCTTTTTGCTTTTCTTTCTTCTCTTTTTCTTCTTACAGCATTAACGTACAATTGACCTTTTTTCTTTCCAGCTGATCCTCAGTTCTTTCCCTCTTTTTCTTTTCCACTTTCATTCTCATTATTTCCTCTTATTCTTTCGTTTCTTTTGCTTTCGCTCTCTTATATTTGTTAACAGTCAAACAATCAAGACTAATAAGCAATTGTCATGAATATTAGACGAATCTCTAAATTAACTAAAAACTACTCTCACAATCTTTGGCATCGTTTATATAAAACGTAATCGTTAGAAGTCAGTCATCAGTCATCACAGGAAAGAAACGAAATTTCAAATTTCAAAATAACGCTGCAAGCCTTACTCAAAAGAACTCGTTTTTTAATCAATACAGACAAACAATTGCTCCACGCTGTGCATACATATAATTGGCCATAAAGCCATAGAAGACATTTCCGATTACCTTCACTATTTGGATCGCACTCCTGCTGGCATTATCAATAAAGTTTGCACAACATGATTTGAAAACTAGATTCACAATATAAATATAGAGGAACAAGTACAAATTTTATGAAGACATGTTATGAAATTTTAAAAAGGATGCAAATCTCGACGGAAATCGAGAAACCTTGGTTCTTGGATTATAGAGAAGTGAAGTTTCATCATGAATAACCTTGTTAGATAAACATTTTTCTTGTTCTTTTTCTTTTTCTTTTTCATTTTCATTTTCATTTTCTTTTTCCATCTTTCATTCATCTAATTTCTTTCCTTTATAAGGGTACCTTACTATTAAACCAACGCCTTTGACACTTATAGGAAATTTCTTTGTCTTTCTTTCTTTTAGGAAAAAAAAAAAAAAAAAAAAGCCGATGTGGAAAAGATACTTGACTAAAAGCCTAAAAAAGTCCAAACCATTTAATGTAAGAATTCTTATTTCATATTACACCAATTCGTTTAGCAGCTGTTTGGTCGACCTATCAATGCTTGATATTCATGCCATTATGCCATTAAGATGATTAAACGTGCCCAGCTGTCAATACATCATCGCCAAAGAAAGATGTACACAAAAACGAAAATAAGGCTTTTTTAGCTGGGCTTTGAGTCATTTACTTTGCAAATTCCTAGAAGAACACCTCCTTGTTACGATTGTTCAGACGCAAGAGTACTCAAATTAATGGCCCCAGGACAGCGTGCATCGGAAAGAATTAAGATTACGTAAGTCCAGAAGAGAGAAGACAAGAGACGACTGATTTTAGTTTATTCATGTTTGTACTTTTGAAGAAGACGGTTTTTTTTTTTTTGTTTTTTTTTTTTTTTTTGTTTTTGTTTCTGTTCAAGATAAAAGCCCTCAAAAGTGATTTTCTTAAAACCAAGCCAAACCTTCATTTACTTTCTTGACTTTCGCATCCGCTCTTCTAGAGCTTTTAAGTGTGAGGTAACTCCAAAGAAAATACTACTTCCGCTTGCAAAATGAAAAGTTGTTTTGTTAATTTATTTTTCACATTTTTCGTCATTGCAGGATTAAGTGCACTAAATTACTGCTGTTGCAAGTGAAAGGTAAACTCTTCATTGGGTCTTTGGCTTGCTTTTAGTAGATTTTCTAAAAAAATGGACCCGGAAATACATCCTAACTTAAAAGGCTTTACTCTTTTCCCTTTTACTTCTGCTCGTTCAAGTTAGTAGGAGTACTTATCCCACCATGCTGCCAGGTGATGTTCTTATCTTAACTAATGAGTCTTTCGTGAACACGCCCTTTGGTCTCTTCTATGGATAATGAATTAAAGTCTTTAGTAAAAACATAGTGAAGTCTGGAATTCGCTACGTCGTGGCTATCATGTTGTACATAGCACATGTTATATGGCCGGTGATGAGATCTTCTAATGGATCGGCTTATGTGTGACTAAACTTGCGATTACCAATTCGCATGATTACTGATAATGGCCGATATGTTTTATAAAGACATGGTTTTATCATAATTTATCCGGTAATACTGCTATTAAAGCTGGTGTCTAAAGAATGACACATTGAAAACGCACCAACGATCGACTCACGCGGGTCCAGCCGTGACGGCCATAAATTTATGCTTCTTGATAAAAACTTGGAAATAAATAAGTTAACGATGACCATAGTTTTCATTATCAATTAGCAATGTTTAAACAAAACATAATAAGCAAAATTGTCTTATTACTAAAGAAAGGTTACGCCCTAAGTTTGAATTCCTGCTGAAGGTGTTGGTGTTTTGGCCAGGTTCTGCAGGTGTCGTACAATCGAGACAGTGTTTTTTCTGGATTCTGGTTTCGACCAAATTAAGGGAACTAAAAAACCTCAGTCATGTTTCAAAGAAAATAAATAAATAAATAAATAACAAAACCACTTGGTTAGTCACTCAAATACTGCAATTGAATTAAGTCAGAATAAAAGTACTACGAAGTAAACGGATTTACGCAAAAAAAGTTAGACTAGCCCGTACCACGGGCTGTCTCATGAGAAATGAATTCATAAGATTTTGAACTAAACAGCTTTCTTGTCCGTCTATTTGTTCTAAATTTTGATGTAGTTTTTCATTTAGTAATATATAGGAGTTTTAATATTTTGGAAAGTTTGCTTCCAGAGTAAATGTAGAAAGATGGACTAAAAACTAAGTGACGTTGGAAAGGAACCTAAACAGGAGACTTTCAGGAAAAGAATGACTTGTACAATTATCACATCATTTCATGGAATTCAAGGAATGAATTCTGTAGGAGACCTTCAAAAAGGACGTGGAGGACAAGGTCTACAAAATAACCGTAAAGGATTTCATACCTTAAATGGTCTTTTTCGGTGACTGTCCTTTCGCCTTGATGTCGAGAGACAAATGTGTAGATCGCTGAGAAAATGGTTGGTCTTATAAGCCTCAGCTTGTGTGATAACCCTTCAAAATCATAACAAAATCGCTCACTTCCACAGCTTCCGCTGCGAAGTAGTTTGACTAATTACCCCATGGCTATGACTACTCATCAAAATCATTCAAAACGGCTTTCTCTGAGCTTTCATTGACTCCAGAAGTTTGACAGGCGAGGCCATAGAAATAAGACTTTATTTCTTTCACTTTAGACTCTATTCTCAAGAGCTGTCGTCATCTGCGACCATTTTGCTTTGACAATTGTGGCATTTTTTTGATAAATTGGCTGTCAGCACACGTCAGAAAGCTAGAAAGCCTAAAACAAACAGAATGTAACGATAACATCTTAATTGTTTGTTGAATCAAGAAACGGTAATAGGTTGCGAAACGTTCCCCCCACTTACTCAAACGAAAGAACAGTCGGAAAATTAATTAAAGAACACCTAACACTATTAGCAAAATATGGTTTATTTTTACTACCAACCTCATTAAGAGTAATGACATATTTTTGGGTTTTCAGAGCACTCCTTTTTGAGCGTACAAAGAAAAAATCATTCGTAAATGTCTCAGGAAAGATTCAGAGTTGTACTTCAGTCTGCGAATGTGTTTTTTGATGTTTAAGCTTTTCGACTGTGTTTTTCTTCTTATATCTTTAAAAAAGAGTGGTAACTTTTAGTAATGTAAGTGGTGAATATAGACGAGCAAGAAGATATCAGGGGTTGTCTTCTCTTCCGCTGGTTTTCCATCAATTGCACCAACATGGAAATTGCGTCATGGTTTAAAAAAGTAAAGATTTCCTTCTATTTTAATGTCAACGCTCAAAAAATAAACTTAGGAAACTCAATTTAGACTTATTATGATAATGAACATAAATATTGGGAAAAAACAATGTCAGAAACAATGGCATGAATCAATGGATAACGTGTGCTTTCATTACATCAACGAACTGTGTTTGCGTAGGATTAATTTTATCAAATGATTTGAGAATTTACTACTAATACTAATAACGAAGAAGGCTACGTTAGGCGCTTTCTTCCTTTTGAAAGCAGGCCTAGAGGCTTTTCATTTTGCTCGCTATAGGCCTCTTGAAGCTGCAAAAATCGTGGCCAAATGTGATAACATTTCGGTAGTTTTGAGATGACTTGTCGAGTTAAAACGGACGTTAAACCGACTGAAGTGGTTTAGGTTTTCTTCTAATGAGCCATTAATATTGAACCGTTAGCATTAATAGTGTTCATTAAAGAAAGGTAAACGCTAAGATAGGGTTCGAGTGCGCGACGACTAAATGGTGTTCAGTTGAGAATGGTTAGGTATGTCGTTTAATCCTCAGAAATAATGCTGACATATTAATACAAGGAATTAAAAATTGAAAGATCGGGCTTAAAATATTAAATATTTAGAAGAATGTTTGCAGTTTCCCACCCTTACTTAACAATTAATTTTTTTTTTTTTCGTAAAGAGGCGAACAGTCTTGCTCCCGTTGGAAAAGAACGGCCTGTCTAGGGGGCGAACGTAATCTTTGACTTCCTTGATCAAGCGCGCATAAAACTAATACGATAAATCATATCCATCAAGATATTCGTCACTTTTTCAAATAAAAATAGAAAATTTTGTACAAAGTATGGCTATGTTTTACGATCACGTTTGGATTTTAGGCCATACATGTTTAAATAATCGTCTAAAATGGTCTTCAAATTAAGCTTAGGAAATTACTAGTAAAAACCTTCGATTTGCTAATGTAACTAAAAACGCAATAACAAAGAACTATGCCAAGAAAAACGCATTGAATTATGTTCGAAATTTAGCATATGAAACTTTAGTAAATGCTCTGTTAGTTTAAAACAAATTTTCTTTGAAATTCTCCTGCCTGTAGCCGACGTTCATCCGTTTTTATTTGTTTCTTGTTTCTTAGGATTAAGAACTCTTCTTGAGAAGCTCGTTTACTTTCTATCCTAGTGTATATGAAACGATCAATTCACTCTATAATAATTCATCAATAAATGCTTCTCAGCCCAAACGTAAGTCGTTTACCTAATGATAAGTAAACTTTGTCAGCAGACATGAAACAAAGGTATACAAAATATTATATATATTTCAAACGGTTAAGTAAAATTTAGAAAATAGTTTCAAATTCTCACGCATACCTTGAATGTTATATTTTGACAATAAAAGCTATCCCGGTGTTAAAACTCTTCTAAATCACACGGAAAACAATTATTCTTACTAAACCAAATCGAAAGCTTGCTGATGTGCACACAGACGACGTCTCAGAACAACGTTTAAAGAAGAAAAAATGCCGTGTAAATGTCGTGCTTGTAGGACTCTATTCCCTGCTGTTCCGATGTCATTGGTAGTTTTAGGTGTGTGACACCCCTGTGAGAAGCACAGGATGAAGGTCTAACCACGTACGAAATATTTTCATAATTCAAAGTTCTTTCTTTTTCTCTGCTCCCTTTTAAGCATCTACTAGGGCTTCCCTTTTCCCCCTTCATTTGCAATTCTTGATTTTTCTTCTTTATTATTCTTCTCTCTCTCTCTCTCAACTCTCCCCCCCTATTTCTTTCTTGTTTGTTCTTGTTCTTTTTACGTTCCATACTCCATCCCCTTCTCTTTTCTTTTCTTTTCCTTTCTTTCTTTTTTCTTTCCTTTTAATAAGCCTTTTTTTCCCCATTTATTAACGTCCTACGCCTTTGTTTACTTCATCGTGTCCTGCTGCAAGTTACCTTGTTCTTATTAAGACATCTTGAAGGATTTGCCAAAAATGTTTACATGAAACCATTAATGATAAGCAGACAAGGTCTTTGTCCAAATGCTCAACAACAGGAACACTGATGCGCTAGTATTTAATTGAAAGTTTACATGTGTTAATAAAGGAAAAAAGTAGATAACTATAGAAATAATCATAAAGAATAAAAATATGAAGAATGTATACTTAAAAACGGTGTTTCTGACTAAGACCTTTTTGATGTAGAAATGTAAAGTAAAAGATTTCTAATGATGATTTTCTGTGAAGATATTTTATATAAAATTACCCACACCAATTTAAGTTTAAGGACCTTTTTTTGGGGGAAAAACACTTTTTTATATATTAGAAGTCGCTTTCATAGAAGAAAATCAGAGAGAAGAAGGAAAAGGAAAAGAAGAAGAGGAAGAAGAAAAAGAAAAAGAAAAACGAAGATTATAAAAGAAGAGCACTTAAACTTTGGAAACTGATTCCGGCTATACAATAAACACAAAGTGATGTCTGTCTATTGTCATACTCTTTTCTATTTATTTGCAGCCAATTTTTAACTAATTAAGAACTTGCGATACAATCATTTTTGTCAATTTCTACTTCATGTTAAGATAAAGTGTTTCTTATTCGGATTTTAATTGAAATCCTGTCTCCAAATTGTCTGCGGCCTTCTTTCTTGTCCTGTCTTGTACTGCCTTCTCTCGATTTATATATACTTTAGAATTCTAAGATATTATGATCTTCGTGAACGCTTCATATCTTTAAAATTCTTTCTAAAAAACGTACAAATCATGTGCGAGAAAGGATTCTAGAAACGGTTTTTAAATCTTTTTCATCACTTCCTAATGTAACTAACAAAACATTAAATTATGATGCTAAACCATGAATCAACGTAAAAAAAATATGAAGCTTTTGTGGTTATAGTAAATGCACAGTAAAGTTTTGTCTTCTAGTTTGGTTTAAAATTTCAACATTTGTTTTTCCTGTTTACTCTAATTTTGTTGATGCTTTTCATCAATCATTTACTTTTAATTAATTGTTTGCTTGTTTAATTTATTTGTCTTTTGGCACATCATGATGATAAAGATGATCATGGATGATGATGATAACAGTGCTGTTGATGGTGATGATGGTGATGATGATGATGACGACGACGATAATGATAGTGATGATCATGATTTCAGGCCTTTCAATGTATGAAGCGAAGCTATTTTTCAAATGTTCTTTTTTAATTAGTTCACATTGGTTTGATTGGATTTATATTAATTTTCATCAAGCTTATCAAAAAGGTGTAAACATATGAATATTTTACTGACATACTTTAAAGCGTCAAAGTACATACACCTATAGACAGCAACCTTTCTACCCTATGTCGATTGCAAGGAGAGAATATCAGTTTATAAGCTTTGATTCTCTTCGAATTCCCTCTATCTTTAGTTTCCTTTCCTTTTATTTCAAACCAAACACCGAAATCAGGATTCATCCAATTTCATCTCACAAAAAAAATATTATGACTATATTCAATATTACTGAACTTCTCACAAAAAAAAAAACAAAAAACTATATTTAATATCAAATTCTTTTACAATTAATTGTTGTCCATTACGTACAAACTACATGTGAATGTGAGTAGATTTTTGTTTCTAATTTTATTAAATTTTCTTTTGTCCCCGTGGTTATGTCAGCCAAGAGATATATTGATTATAACCTCTCTACTCGAGTGTTTAGATTGTAAACATCTGTTGTGTTCTCTCAGGGCATCTTAGTGAAAATAACTAGAGGGGAGAAAGATTAGTAGAGGTCTTATCACGAGGTTAAAGCCTGGCTTTCATAGGTCGGAAAAATCCCAAACGGTTGAGCATCCTGATATATACCCTGCCGTCCCCCGATATTCCCGAGTAATGAGAACATTATCAGGTGACTATCACCAACCTTTTGGGACTGTCGTGAAAAATCGGGGAACAATTCTATCAAACGATTCGAGCCGGCAGGAAAGGAGGTGCTTTTTACGGAATGACATACATGCTCTACTATCAAGCGGTAAGGATTTACTAAACTAGCCTCCCACTTTCAGAATTGCTTTGCCGCCCCTGACGATTCTGATTACGACCATCCGAGGTGGTCGGGGATTGTCACTTGTAATTGGTTCTTTTATGACGCTTGGTTTGGCTGTGAGGGGTGTGGGATGTGGTAGACGGGCGGAAAATGGCCACTGTGTGTACTATTATTATTATTATTATTATTATTATTATTATTATTATTATTATTATTATTATTATCATCATCATTATTATCATTATTATCATTATTACCATTATTACCATTATTACCATTATTATTATTATTATTAAATTTTGTTTGTTTGATAATTTTTGTGGATATAAAGAAAGAAAATGACATTGCTCAATACTTTTATTTAAAGTGTGTTTTCTCACCGTAAATTAAATATTTCTGCGGAAAATTGGAAAAAGAAAGGAGACAGAAACATGAAATCAAAGATAAAAAAG
>WUAP02194551.1:0-21651 GCA_015163945.2 Stichodactyla helianthus | reverse complement strand
TATTATTATTATTATTATTATTATTATTATTATTATTATTATTATTATTATTATTATTATTATTATTATTATTAAAATGGTTTATCCTTTAATTAGTCTAAAGCCTTCAAAATTTACAATTAAATGGAAATTTCAGTTAAATCGAATGTGTTTGAGCAAAATTTGACATGTTTAATCTGTCTAACTGGTGTTTAAAAAAACATAAGTGATTTATTTATTAGGACTTCCTTAACGACCGTTGCTATGCAAAAAGCTGTGTCGAACAAAAGCAAAAATTCAAGACGTAAATAGGATTTCGAGCTAAAACTAAAAGTCGCCTTAATTTTTGCCAACTGTGTCTCGAATCACTTTCAAGTCCCAAAAATGACCGATGCTAAAGATTTATAACAAAGAAAAAGGAATTACAAAGGAAAACGGAAAACTTAGAAGTGTACAGAAGAGGTGCGAAGTTCTTATGAATTGCCAATGCAAGGTAAGTATGGTTGTTTCAGGATTTCCTTAATAGGATTAAGCAAAAAGAGACAATTAGAAAAAACGAACCTCATTCAATCATAATGCTGGAGTTTGATGTCCCAATTATTCCACAGTGACTACCAAAAAAAAGTCAGGAAGAAATTGAAAGAAACTGATACTTGTTCAGGATGACTACAGCATTATAGCTTTAAATTTCAAGTCACCTAAAGTTTTGTTATACGATGTCTCATTTCACTATCATTTCGAATATATCGATTAAAGAATAACACCATAGAAAAGAGAATTGCAAAGGAAAACTTTTGACAAAGTTTGAAAATAATGGCACGGGTCCTTCTCGTACAAAAGACGTTTTGAGCATATTTTTGGCAGTCGTTTTAGCCAAGAATTATCGATCATAAGTTGAATTATAAATTTAACTTTAGCTAGATTTCTAATTACACGTGTGTGTATGTTGGGGGGGGGGGGGTCAGTCAAACCATGGCAGACAAAAAGGGCGGGATCACATAAAGTTGTGAGAAAATTCGATCGATAATGAGGGGGGATCACTAGCACTCCCATAGTGCCTCAAGGGGACATCCTCGAAATACCGCCCCCCTGCGATAAATAATGACCGGTCACTTATACCAGTAGTGTAATGACCTATACACACTAAGGGGTTTTGCTCCGGGAGCAGGCTCCAGGGTCGTTTAGCTCCTTCGTGTGTACCAAAGATTTCATGTAAAAAGGTTGTGGCAGGAGCAGAATTTTGCCCCCGACTCACGGTCCCTGATATTAAACTGGTTAAATATTATGGAGCATGACCCACCATGCAGCAAGCTCCTGCAGCATGCTCTCTCGTGTGTAGTACTAGTTTTGCAAAATGACCCAGGAGCCTGTCCCTGGAGCAAAACCCTTAGTGCGTATGGACCTTAAGCAAGATTTCAAATAAAATTCCGCGGTTGCCTTACCTAACATACACTCTTCTTTCCAGATAACATGGGATTTGGCGACGACCATTGCAAAAACATTTTAGCTCCTATTGGTTTATCGATCAGTACTTCGGTGATTACCAGCCTTCTCACGGTCATCACCCTTCCTGGGAATTTCCTCATTTGCTTGGCGATCCTGAGAGACCCAAATAAGGAGCTGAGAACTGCGTTTAACTATCTACTATTGAATGTGGCTATCTCGGATCTTCTGATTGGTGCAGTAACGGACCCGATTTTTGTCTACTTCCATATAAGGTGTGTTAACGTCATACATGATAGAACAGTTTTGGTAGGACTGTGAGAAACTGACGGGACACACGTGCCGTGACGTGACCGGGATGGTGCCGTGGTATCTATGACAACTTACTGTACTGTTACTAAAACAATGCGCATCAACTTAGCTAATTACAACTACTACTAGTAGTTATCCTAGAATTAGTGTCTACTAACCTCTATTAGACTAATGTCTATTTCACGAGTTTATTGCAGTTACTCTACTGCTGCTACCATCACTATCACTTCTAGTTATCCTTACTACCAAGCTATCTACTCTATCCATCTATTTTCCTATCAATCATCCTCCCTACCACACCAATTTACAGACTCCCAAGCTATCTAACAACCCCTCTAACCCACATTACATCCCTATCTACCTACCATCCACAACCACCTAACACATTCTCTGCCTACAAATCTTCTTACCTTACCTAACCTACGTACCTGCCTCCAATCTACCTACCTAGCTACCTTACCCTACCAAACTCCCCACCACCTTGTCAACCTAGCTACCCCACCTCCCTTTCTATATACCCTACAACCTCCTAACCCTATCTACCTACCCATCCCACCGCTGTCCCTATCTACCCAGCAACCTCCCTACCAACCTATTAACACCCCACCTCCCTTTCTATATACCCAGCAACCTTCTAACCCTACCTACCTACTCATCTCAACGATGTCCTTATCTATCTACAAACCTCCTTATCTTACCAATCTCCCTACCAACCTACCTACCTCACTATCTACTTTCCCTACCATCCCTTTCTAAACAACTACTTTATTCAATACCTTCTTATAATTTTCTTCCTCCATTAATTAGGGAAGCCCTTGGTTATAACGTGATCACGTGGTACGCTCTACCTCACATGTCTTTCTTCATCGGGTGTACAGCCTCACTTCTGAGTATCGCCATGTTGGCCATTGAACGCTCCATTGCAGTCAACGCCAGATACCACAGAAGGCTTCCCAGGAAACGGGCCATCAACATGTCTATTGCTGTTTGGATATTTTCCTTGGCATTCCCATGTATCTACTTCGAGATTGGGTATTTCAAGTTCGCCTTCATCTTCTCCATCTTGATGATCGTCGTTACCTTTGTTACCATGGTGATGGCATTCATTCGTATCCATGACAACATAGTGAACGCGTCAATCAGAAACATAACTTTACAGCCAAAAGGAGCCCCTAGCGAAGCTTCGCAATTTCACGTTAAGCGTGCTGAGAGAGAACGAAGAGTGACAAGTATTTTTAAAGCAATTCTCCTCTTCTACACAACCTGCAATCTCCCTGCATTCGTTTTCATCTTAATCGTCAACTTCTGCTCCACTTGTAGTTGTATTTTGATCCACTGGTCACGTGATCTACTTCTCTTGTGTGTATTGGTCAACTGTTCTGGAAATCAGTTTCTTTATGCGTGGAGAATGAAGAGCTTTACGAGGGCCTTCCGTTCATTGGTCAGTTTACCTCTTAACGACGAAGCATCAGCTGTCCAAACGCAAAGCACAACAAACAATGACCAATAATAATACGTTGATGTAGCTAGCTCGTGGTTTGGAAAAGTTTTCTATGTCCTTAAATTGAAATAATGAAAAGAAAAAGATGAAAAAGGAGAATAAAAAAGGGGGAAACAAAAAGAGGAAGACAAATATCAAACGAAAAATTAAAGAATTGAAGAGAGAAATAATAAATGAAGGAAAACGAATGGAAGAAATATGAAGAACAAAAAAGAAAGGAAAGAAAAATGAAGGAAGAAAGAAAGAAAGAAGAAAGAAAGAAAGAAAGAAAGAAAGAAAGAAAGAAAGAAAGAACAAACGAAACCAAGAAAGAAAGAAAGAAAGAAAGAAAGAAAGAAAGAAAGAAACAAAGAACAAACGAATCAAAGAACAAACGAATCAAAGAACAAACGAATCAAAGAAGGAAAGAAGGAAAGAAACAAAGAAAGAAAGAAAGAGAAAAAGAAAGAATAAAAGGAAGGAAGAGCGAGATAACAAAAAAGTAGAGAGAATGAAAGAAGGGGAAATTTTTCAGAGTAAAAATCGCATGCGCGGCTCAAACTTCACCAAATTAGAAAACCGCATATGTCCGTTTGCTCAAATACGAGAAACATACAGCTATCTTGACTTGTACATTCATTTTGCTATCTCAACAGAGCTTTCTCTATTTCGATTGTCAACATCTCAAGCCGGCGAAATCCATGTGAAATATACACATATATAAAACCTTATACCATCAAATTATCTCATTCGTTTGTCGGAACTATCTTACATGTAAAATAATGTCTACACTGAGCCAACATTATATAATTTTCTTGGATGTTTTGCTAATTATCTTTTGGGCTATAACGATATTGATTTTGACAGGGATATAGTCAGTCTGTGTTGATTTAAGCTTCTATTTCTTTGTCCTGTTTGTTCCTATGGGTCGCCTTCAGTTCGCCTTGGATAAACTGAAGTTAAGAAGTCTTATTTTGACATAAGATAGCCTGTCAGACATTTGAAAACTAATATACAAAAAACCTGTATCGTGGAATATTCCCTTCATCTCCAGAAAAGCTCAAAACCAAACGGCAACCCTTATAAATTACTCATTCTAGGTAAGTTAAGATAATTTCTTTTTTTGCTATATGAATGTTTACAGTCGACTAGCTTGCTATCCACAATTCTACTATTTTTTCATCTAAATACATAGATGCTTTTAGTTTAATTTAATTATGAAAATTTGGTAGAGAGAAAAGAAATTCGAACTATTCTAAGAAGGGATATTTTGCCCCCAATAAAATGCTTGTTAAATATCGAGTCACTTTTATAAATATAAACTGTTATGAAAACAGATAATTTCTCACGACAATATTGTAGTAACAATCCTATTTACGTGCTAGCGCAAGGTTAATTCTAGAAAAGTTTTTATTAACGAACATTTTTTTAGGGTTAAAATTGTATGGCTTTATATTTCCTTAAAAATATTTCGCGAATAAATTTCTTGTCTAGATTTGAGCGGAAAGATAGAATGTCAGCAGGAAAAATAGATTTTATCTCACAAATGAGATTTAGTTTTACGTCAACAAAAAAGGAAACAGTTTCTTATATAGGTTTGCGCGCGCTTCGTTTGTTGATGCGTGCGCCACTTTCAAAACACGAAACAAATATAAATTTTAGAAATAAGTCGATATTGTCTACTGTCTTTAAAATAATCATCTTGCGTGATGATACTAAAACAATTATTCGCCTCCGTAAATATCATTATCGTCTCGGTAAATATTCACCGATAATCGCTAAGCCCTGAGGCGAATAATTTTGAAGACGTTTGCTTACTTGGGTGATCGCTCATTTTCTGCAACTGTCTTCAAATTCTGAAATGTATTACCCTTCTTGCTAAGGAATAGTTGGTCTCTTTGAATAAATTTAAGAACGCTTTTGACACCTTTTTTATTTCAGAAAGCATTTTCATCATTTATCTTAATATATAGCTAATTCAATTAACCTTAAAAAAGTCCTAAAAACTTTCATTTATCTTTTGTTTAACAACAAACGTCGCTGTAAACTATTAAAGAATCAAGGAATATATATGTCCAAGTTGTAGAATTTGCAAGCATAAAGTGAGTTTCTTATTGTAATAATGTCACGGTATAGAAATGGAATGTTATCATTTTATTGTTTTAATTGCAATAATGTTAACATTATTACGTCACATGTATTATGTGTTATATTTTCTGTATTTATAATTTAAGATTTTTTAAAAGTTTCTCCCCCCTCTCTTTGCAATTGAATCTTAGTTTATCCCTTGGTTTATCTGCCCGTTCAAGGGCAATGAGGAAAAAAATTTCGAAAAGTGTTTAAGGAGGTAGGGATCCCGTTTTATCCACCCGCTTTAGGACAGTTGTTGAAGTAATGTTTGAAAGGCCAGGAATTTTTATCTAAAAGTATATGTAGCTGCTTGAAGCGGCTTCTTCCATTTGTATATTATCCCGCTAGTTACGGTTCTTAAGTTCCCCTAGAGCTGAGGCGATTTCACAAGATGAAACGGGATTAAGTTTCTCCCCTCTGGTAACCAAAGACAGCTGCAAATTTTAATACTAAATTACTTATACAATCCGGCTATTTTGTATCTGAAGGCCTGCTGCTTACAATTTATTAGTGTAAATAGTTAGACCTACAAGTTCTTGGACAATTTATTAAACCGTAGGCCCGTCTGTCTTCGCTTGTAACCTATATAAAAACGTTGTCGCAGCCCAAAGCAACAAGCCAAGATAGCAAATCAGCTTCGGGTGATTTTTTCAGTAGTTCATCCATTCTGAGACGCGGTCATTTTAGTCTTTTTACAATATATGGCAGGCTGCAAGTTCAAATGTGTGCCCAAAAACTCAGCTAATACCATACCAAGAGTTTGCTTTCGATCCTAGCTTGTCGTTTGTTGATTCTGGCTGTGGCAACGTTTTTGAAATGGCTGTATACTCAAATACACGAGGCGGACGTGAAAGAGGGTGTTGTGGGCGCAAAGAGTAGAGATTGGCCGGTACAACGGCTTGGTCTCAAGGGCACATTACTACTGACATTACTCATGACTGTAAATCGCGTGGCAGCAATACGAGCCGAAATAGCAGTCTGGAAGAGTCCTCAAAAACTATAACATCTAAAACTGACACGTACTGCTGTCAGTTCCTGTTGTTGTCTCACGATGAGGAGAAGCCATTTCTTTCGTTTATTTTTTCTTATTTTTCTTCTTATTATTTTTAAGCCAAAAGTTCCTCCCACAACATTTTAAGGATTAATCGTAAAAGATCTCAGATTTCAATGGCAGTGGCCTTGTCTTTCGTGTTATCAAATATGCCAAAACTACTCACCAGTAAGAGCATATATTACACGGCGTTTTAATTATTAAGGGTCAGAGGAACACAGATCTGGAAAAGAATTTGACATTTGATGGTTAGATTTTAGATTTTTCTTCTATACAACACGAACAGAAGACTAAGAAAAATTGACTTAAAGGAAATTACTAAAATAACAAATAACAAATAAAGAAAGAGGAAAATAAACAAGAGAAAGGAAAGAAAAACAGCAAGTAAATAAAGAAAAAGAAAAATAATAGATGTAAATGGGTAGAAATTAAAGAGAGAATGAAGAAAAGAAAGGAAGGAAGGAAGAAAGGAAAAGAAAGGAAGGAAGAAAGAAAGAAAGAAGTAAAGAAAGAAGAAAAAAGAAAGAAAGAAAGAAAGGAAAACAAACAAACAAACAAACAAAAGAAAGAAACTACCCCTTCTACTTGATCAATTAAAACCTGTTAATCCCTTTATCCAATGCCAAAACTTTAGGATAAAATTAAATGTTTTAACAACCACATTAAAATAAAAAAAGCCGGATCAAAAATAATGCGACGAAACCCTAACTCTCCCAATGATTGACATTGCAAATAGATAAATTTAATTAAAACTTTGGGATAGGTGGATCAATTTTGATGGAAAGTTTAGTGATAAATAGCACTGTAGGTAGTCAATTCAATAGGTTGCTCACGTAATCGCATTATTGGCCGCAAGGCTCCCCGTTTATTGAAAATAGACTAACATGTTTAGTATCAACATTGACAAACATATCAAACATTTAGCACACCGTCTACAAAGATAAAGTACAATCTTTTGGAGCTTTACTCTTAGGTAAAGGTAAGTTCTATAATACTAAAATTTAGTTATTAATAATAATTATTATTGCTATAATTTTCAAAGAGGTTAAATAAGAATGGGAGATTGAAGCAATAAGTTAGAGAAAAATTTTTGACTTGGGTATTAGATTATTTCAATTAAAATTTGGTCCTTTTCCAATTGCTGGTCGTTTTGTATAACGGTATAACGTTCTTGGATATAGTATCGATAACATAGTAATAGCTGGTTTAAATATTCTTGATGGCTATCTTTTTCTTTCGTATTTTCTTAGACATATCAATGGATCAGTTAAAGAAGGTGAAAGTACAGCTAAAAACTAAGTAGTAGTATTAGATTATTATTTTATTTATGATTTACAAGAATACTGCGGAAGTAAATTTCTATTATTATTATTATTAGTTATTATTATTATTATTATTATTATTATTATCATTATTATTATTATTATTATTGATTTTCAAAGAGGTTAGATGAGAATCAGAGCCGGAATGAAGCTATAAATCGTAGTAAATGTTTTGACTAAAATATTAGAATATTTCTAATTAAAGTTTGGTGCTTTTCCTATTGCTTGCTGTTTTGTACAATATCCTATTAGATATTAGTCGACTTTCTATAGAAAACATAATAGGTGTTTTGAATATTGGGGATATCTTTCTGTTTCGTGCTTTCTCAGGTAAAGAAACGAATTAAGTTCGATTAAAAAAGCAATCAATTATGGAATTAGTTAAAGGTAAGTGTAGATGAAACTAATACGTTTAGATCTGAAATGATCTTTGTTTTTTGTTTAGATTTTTCCTATTCGTTATGTTTTTATTCAAAAGTGAGGAAAGCAAAAAAAAGGGAGAAGAAGATAGAAAATACAAGGAAAGAAAGTAAGAGAGAGAGAGAGAGAGGAGAAAAGAATGAGAAAAGAAACAGAAAAAAGGCAAAGTGAAAGATTAAAAAAGAAAAAGGAAACTTTAAGGCTTTCGCGAGGAAAAATAAAAGAAACGATTATTTTTCAACCCGAAAGTTCCTCCCACAAGGTTATGACGCCAATGATCTTGTCTTTTCATGTTATCCAATTAATACCAAAACTACTCACCAGTAGTGATGATTATTCCTCTATACACCTCGGTACTTGGTTGAGTTTTCAAGATGGGCCATTATTTATTTATGGAGCAACGAATATCTAGCAAAGAATTTGACATTTTTTGATTAGATATTATATTTTGGATATTTCAATGGATGAAGAGCCACTCCGTGAAGAGGCCACTGCCAAATCCGTTTATTATTATTTTTATACAACAAAAGAAAAAGGTTATTAGAAGGTTATTATCAGAGTTATATATGCAAAGGGATGAAATGAAATAGGAAAGCCGAGATAGAAAGGAAAAAGGAAGAAAAATCTTTGCAACTTAAGTTTACAGAATACCACATTTTGTTTTCAAAAATGAAGAAAAAACATTGCTAACAGAAAGAAAAAGTAAGCTTTACAAATAGTGTTATAGAAGAGGTATCTTCACGACCAATAAAAACAATCTAATATAACTAACTTTAATCCTAATAATCATTATTTTATTATACGTCAAGTTAAGGCTTTCAATTCCCTCATGGAAAACTCCAAGCGGAGGAAATTTTAAAAATAATTTAAAAGTTAAAGAGGATTATTGAAAGGTGTCTATTTTTTAGTTTGACAGGTCTTTTTTCTTACGCATCTCAAGCTCGATATTTTTTCTTCGGTATAAATGTAATTTAGTTTTGAATATTTTTTTTAACGAAAACAAAATTACCGGAATTTGTGTTCACAATTTTATTCCACTTTTTTTATGAATTTACAAATAAATTTAAGTAAAATTGTAAAGAAAGAATTGTAATAAATAGCTTGTTTGAGTATCTGTACAGTACTGAACATGATCTCAAGATGCAGGACGGAAGCGTTTGAATTGAACAAACAAAAAAGTCGAAATTCAAGGTTTATTTCGGTTGCAAACGAGATATGTTTACACAATTTTATTTCAAAATGACTTAAAACTTTTGAAGACTGAAATTTTGTCTGACGTGTTTCGTTAAAGAAGTCGATGTTGGGATAATTGTCTTTGATTAGCACCTGAGGGGGGAGGGGAGGGGAGGGAGCCAGAGCATGTGATGAGACAAAATAAAATATTGTCATTGTCATTGTCATTGTCAAAAGATTGCCAGCGACAAAGAACTAGGATTTCTATTACTCTCCTGTTTGAATTTTCCTTTTAGATCTTTTCCTAGACTGATGCTCTAGTTTACCACTGACCTCTTTCATAAAGGCGGCAGCTCATTAGCATAATGTTATAAATTTTAATATTTCACAAAAATTTGGCCTTCCATTCGAGAGACGATGTTTATCTAAGTAATATTTGAGGGGAAAAGTTTAAAACCTTAAGGAATTACAAGCATTTCAAGTTGTGAGAAAACATGGAAACGAGGCCAGGAATGCCTGATCTCTGAAATCCATACAAAGTTCTCTAATTTTGATGCAACAATATCTTTTTGAATTTCGAATCTATGCCATTCAAATTTTCCAAGGTTACTGATTCTTAATAGTTCTTTCAGATGGTACAAGTTATACCTATGATATAACTCATGTTCTGATTGGTTAATTAGTCTCATGCTTAGCAACCTCTCGCGTGCAATTTAAAGCCGCATCTATAGGAACAAGTTTTACTACTTGACAAGTATTTTGACAATTTTCATTGCTCGCGTAGACGATCAGCAAATTTTTTGGCAATTTTTTCATTACAAGATTTTCCTGTTCTTGTAGATGGTGAACAAGTTTTCCTTGACAATTTTAGATTGTACCTTGTTATGCAACAGAATTTTAGAAATAAGAATTTATTTACTTGAATGTATTTTTGCATGATTCTGCAAGTCGAGCATGTTTAGTTTTGTAAACGAAACTGTTTTGAATTAGAGATTTGCTTGTAGTTTCCGGTTCGACAAACCTCTTTCAAATTAACCTAAACATTCAAACCACTGGTTTAAACTTGTCCAGATACGTGATGTAAATAGAATCTTAGATTATATTACATTGTTATTTAAGGACGTGGCATTTAGCTTTTTCTCACATTCAATCTTGTACTTAGTTGTGAAGAAGGCTAAGTTGAAGTTCTGGTTGCACTGGAAGGTACAGACCTAAGTAAGGAAAGTGGCCGAGTAAGACATCTCTACTGACAGCCACACCGACTAAAGAAAGTCCTTTGGGTCAACTTGGCTCTGCCTTAGTTTGTGTAGTTAGATCAAAACGCTTAACTTGTAGAGCATTCCTAAGAACAAGGGTCAATAAAACAAGCTCGGCAGACCAGAGATCCCTCGTCGTATCGCAGTCTTATAGCCCGCAACACCTTTCGACCAGTGAAGTAACAAGACTGAGAACTGATAATTATTAATATTCCTTGCCACATTTTCCTGTTGTCATCTACACGAGCAAATTTAGGCCTTGACAATTTTTCCTTGTCAAGGGAATGGTAGCATGCCAGCTTTTCCTTGTCAAGAAAAATCTGTTCAGTTTTACTCTGTTTAAACGAACATTTTTCCTTGTCAAGGAAAACTTCCTCGTGTTGAGATGCGGTTTAACTCGCTGGACACATGTCGAGTGTTGAACTTTTTAGCTGAAATCAAATTAAACTTTGAGCTCTTCCAATAACGTTTTCTATTGCCTGTCTATAGACCTTTTAATGCAGTTTATCCACTTATCCAAAACCAATAAATTCGACCGATCACGACTACAGAAACCGAGGAGTTTCGAGTTGAGAATGAGATAAAATCATCTGGGCGAAAAATTGGTGGATAAAAATTTGAGCGAACAACTGGCGGACTGAGAAGATGCTTATCTAAAATTAAGTTAACAGATAGGACTTGACACAAGCCCCACCATCGGTTAAACCTGTCACTCAAAATGAACCAATCCTCTTTTCAGAAACTCTTCTATATCAGCTATCAATTCCTTAAGGGGGTCTTCCCAACATTTATTTGTTCTATAGTCTAGGGGGGGGGGTGTGTGAAGTCAAGCGCAAATCCTAGCCTTGGAATAAGAAGAAAAATAGCTTGAGAAACTTAGACACGGCAGTTTCATCAACTATGACTATCAACTTTAGTAGTCTCCATTTTCCCTTAAGTATTTGTGATCATTTTTGATTAAGATAGATAAGAAAAGTTAATTGTGTGATTGAATGTATGAGTAGTTGACGCGCTCCTATTGGTTTTCCTCTTTCTATAGCATCAGCTGTTCCCAGTTTGTTTGTCTTCTTGATTCGCCTTGTCAATCCCTACTCAAACTGGGTTTGACAAGTTGATGACGCATGAGAACTACTAGGATATCGCAGTCATAAAAAAATCTTAGTTTTATTTACATCGAACTCGCTGGAAGTGATGACTCAGTCTCCCGAGCCAGAGTAAAGCTGACAACGCTAGATTGAATTGGAATTTTGAAGCTGGTGCGGAGAGAGGAAAACCGGAGAACCAGGAGAAAAACCCTCGAAGCACAGGAGAGAACCAAAAAACAACTCTAGTCATGTGATTGTGGGTCCATCAGAAACCATGAAATATGTTTAGGCTACAATGGCTAAAAGCTTCGGTTCAAAATCAAGTTAAAAAACACGCAGAAGAAGCCTTTCACTTTGGTTATAACTCAATTACTGCGTAATAAGAATTACTATTACTTGAACATTCAAATTAAAATCTCCTGCCATTCACAGTTCCACTGCTCCATAGTTACTGTTGCTACGTCCGACAAGCCAAAACATTTTATCGGGTTATGGCAACAGAACAAATGTTGATCGCTAAAAATTATATATGGTTTGGATGGATGTCATGCATGCTAAGTAAGAATGCATTTATAGATATCGTTTAAAAGCTAAAAATCTCTCTTAACTCCAGATTATTATGTTGTTGTTTGTCGGACCTGCCATATTACATTAGGAAAACTTTCACGCCTTGATTGGTGGTTTGAGTGGATCTATGCCTATTGAAGCGCGTGCGGACCCTACAATTAAGCTTC
This sequence comes from Stichodactyla helianthus, assembly GCA_015163945.2. Taxonomy (NCBI): domain Eukaryota; kingdom Metazoa; phylum Cnidaria; class Anthozoa; order Actiniaria; family Stichodactylidae; genus Stichodactyla; species Stichodactyla helianthus. Next base: position 9,266 of record WUAP02194551.1, on the reverse strand, counting down.
CATCTCTATCCTCAATGGTCTCTTGCTAATATACATATATATATTTTGATATCCATCAGAGTGCCCTTGATAGTAGCACGATGCCATTTGGAAGGAGTGGAGTTTGTGACGCAGTACGAGCACCAGAAAAGTTATCCCTATCAACAGCTATCATCGCTGCTCTACTCTCTGTCATCACGATTCCCGGCAACCTTCTAATCTGCATTGCGGTGCTCAAAGATCCCAACAAAGACCTCAAGTCGTCGTTCAACTTCTTCGTTCTGAATCTCGCGCTGTCCGACCTCATTTCAGGACTCGTGACGGAACCCATCTTTGTTTGGTTTCATGCGAGCGAGGCCCATGGTGATCCAGTGGCGGGTTTCCTGTGGATTGTACACGTGACTTATTTTATCTCATGTCTGGCGTCTTTGCAAAGCATTGCTGCTCTGGCTATTGATCGCTATCTGACTGTTACATCCAGATACAGGCGCAAGATTCCCGTCCGAAAAGCAGTGTACGTCTCGTCAATCATTTGGCTTCTGTCAATCAGTATTTCTATGATATACTTCGCCACCAGTTTCTATAAATTCGTCTTGATTTTTTCCAATGTTGCTACCATGACAACGCTTGGAATAATCACATTTGCCTATGTGAAAATCTACCAGAGCCTTCATTCGCATATAGAACGAAATGTTGCCTCGATAAGGAACCGGTCACAAGCAAAGATTTTGAAATACGAGAAAAAGGCAACCAGTGCTTTTTTATACATTCTCGTCGTCTTCATTTTCTTCAACTTCCCATCATGCATTATGGTCTACGTCATCAACTTTTGTGTCACGTGTGATTGCGAGACAATTCATTGGTTGAGAGATTTCCAGTTTTTATCGGCGCTGTTGAATTGTTCTGCGAATCAGTTTCTGTACGCTCTGCGCATGCCGTTGTTTATTCGTGCGATGAGAAGTGTACTCAAGTGGTGTCCTTTTTCTGTGCCTTGTGCGAGCCGAATCGATGTGACAAGCGAAGGAATACAGTCGCACTCTAGAACGAAGGAAGGAAGATCCATTGCAACAGCAAATCCAAAAAAAAAGTGAAATAAAACAAATTTTCCGAAAAGCCTTATGCGCACATCTTAGCGCAATATCTAGGAATGGAAAAATATAATGCCAGTATAGCTTATCACTGCAAAAGATCTTCAACTTTATCAAGCTATTTATAGTTAATTCGATAGTATATGATATCCATGAAAAACCTATATTTAAAAGAATGCTTCTTTATAAATTTAGCACGTTTTAAGGAATCTTTTAGGAACGCAAAAACAAGACGGACAGTGCTTTTAGTTAATGGAAATTTATGATATTTTGGACGGTTTGGAAAAGTATAGCACTTGGTTCAGTATCCAGTGGATCTCTGTAGCTTGGGCGTAACGTTTTCTCATCTTTTAATTCTTTGTTTGTCAGAAACGCTTGAGAAGACACGTTAATATGGATGAAACTTAAACAAAGAATCTTATTCCCAAGAAGATGACACGTGGTCTGAAAAGGGTAAATGGCGAGACACACTAGGCGACAAGTCGCTGCAACACGGCGCGGATACAGGTCGCAGCGAAGATTCTCTTCGCGTGACGTAGAATTTGTCGCCGCGACAGGATTTTGTCCTCGCGACACTTCGCGTAAATTCAAACTGTTTTGAATTCGTGCGTATGGTCGTAGCAACAACGTGAGTCGCAGCGACGTGTTTTATAAGCAAATAATATAAATTTTTTTTTTTTCTAACCAATATACCGACGCGGACATTTAAATCTGTGTCTGAAGTAATCCATTCGATTCTAAAATGGTTTTATTATATAGATATCGACGAAACATCAGGATTTTTCCTGTTTCTAAAACTTCACACACAGTGAAAGTATCATCATTTTTATCCTTCACATATGCGAAGATAATACTGTTGCCATGACTACCTTCGTATCAACCAATCACAAATAGCCTTAAAATTCTTTTTTGATCCTAGATATTTCATCGATATTTATATCGTGATGAATATCTCTCACTCGAAAATAAAATATCTCCAAGCGCTCATGTAATATCCTATAAATTATATATGAATTTAAAACCAATAGATACAAAGTAATAGTACAATTCCGGAACTATTATAACAACAGATTTGACGTCTTTTATGGATTTATACCTCAAGTGCTCGCAAGAAAAGGTACGTTTTTTAACGTCAAATCGCTTCTTGGCAAAAGGCCAGGGCCTTATGATCATGTTAATTTTCTCATAGTCATATTACTGCTCAAAGCATTATTGCTATAAATAAAAATCTGGCGTACCATAGGTTTTATCTCGACTGGTGCCAATTAAAGTCATTCAATCTGTTGATTTATTTGCTCACTTTTGATTGGAACGATTATTTCTCTGAGTTCTGATTGGACCGATTTTTTCTGCTGACTGTTGATTGGACCGATTTTGTTTAAGAAAAATGATGACATTCTTGAATTTAGTAAATTTAGTAGATATGCTTCGACGTCAAGCTCACGTCATCTTGAATACAAGTGTAAAAGCGTTGTAAGTTATATGTAAGTAGAGATCTTGCACGTGTACTGAAGATGACGTGAGCTTGACGTCGAAACATGTCTACTAAATTTACTAAATTCAAGAATGTCATCATTTTTTTTCTTAAAGTTTCTGCACACCTGCTGCTTCCTCGACCGATTTTGTTGCTAAAATTTGAATAGAGCGATTTTTTGTTGACTTCGATTGGACCGATTATATTTTGCTAAACTTTGCTTTGATTGAGACAAAAATACTGGACGTCCAATACTTTTGTCTCTCATTTTTCTTTTACAGTGCGAATCAAAAAATCGTGAGCACCTAGAAATATTGCAGGAGTTGAGAGCACATAATGGTCAATGTTTGACCACCATTTGAGGTAGATATTATGATTTATCAGCTGTTGGACCGGGTTTTTTTTTTTTTTTGGCTGACGTTTTTACTCTTTGCTGATCTTCGGATCTGGTCGATTTTTTGCTGACTTTATAGTGATGAATTTGCTGACTAACACTTGTCTCGTCGCTAAGTATGTTTAATCTTATTAGCTAGGAATGACATCATTACATCATTGAGGAAGTAAAAATGCTTCGTTATTGCCAGTAATCAATATAATTTGAAAATGAAATACATGTTCCAGACTTACGATTGTATTTCTCGAGAGAACAGAACAGCTCTCAATTTGTCTTTCATCAAGAATGGCTATAAACCGACAGGTGACTCGAAGTACTTCTTCAAATTGTGCTTCTTCACGACAAATTTTCAACGGTTTTTGTTCATCAAATGGAATTTTTTCATTGTTCAAAAACTTAGATTTGAATTATAAAGCTAATGGATGGAAAAATTTTAAATCGCTGTTTTCTTTTTATAGGATGGGTGGCGCGAGGCATTCCCTTGTTTATTTTAGTGTTTATTAATTATTTTCAAAGCCGGTTTTTGTTGAAGGAAATAAACTGAGGTAGTGAACATCGCTCGAGGCAATACTCGAATCTTATCAAACAAACATCGCAGAAATATAAAATAAATATATAAATTGAAATTAAAATATGGAAAAGTTCCACCAAGTTGACATTAGAGCAGATTTTGTATTACCGTGAAAAGGTTGCGGCACGGTCAGTGCTGTAAGCATGCCTTGCCGTGAACATGATGTTTTCTAGTATTTTGATGCGCCTTGCCGCGCCTTGAACGTGTCGCGACCGTGTTCGTGCCGCGAGCTTTTCACAGTCATACGAGATCTGCTCTATTTTAGCGTTTGCTAGTTCACTTAGATTATCAAAACTTGAAGATAAAATTCGTCTCTCCTCCAGCGGCCATGTAATATTTCGTTTAATGTATAAATATCGATGACTCGGGAGAAATATCAAGCATTAATAGGAAAAACCGGTGATAGCCTCATCACGCTGTTTACTAAGGACATTCTAAGTACCCAGGTGGAAACAGAATGAGCTTATTGACCAATAAAAGAACAGACATTACACTCATAAAACCGATTACATCTATTTTTACTATATTCAAATTAGCACGACAAACAGTTGGGCAATGTAGATTTACGACGTGGAACTTCATCTCAAAACTTCATTTTCGGTTGATAATCTTTGCATGAACAACTCTCTACATTAATCTCGTAACATTCTTTTATCCCGTGCCCTTTGCAAATGTAAAAGAAACTGGGATACTAAAAGAAAGGAGGGCTGGCAACCAAGTTAAAAATACATTTAAATTTTCAATCCACAGACTCGCTTGTCTACTGAACGTATTCAAAACTGTTTGTGTAGGAAGATTAACGGGGTGTCCCATCATTCCGTTTACTCAAGCACCGTCAAGCCCTGAGGACTCACGTTCGTGTGCCAGGGACACGTGTATCCACAGACTAACTTGTCTACTGAACTTCTTCAAAACTGTTTGTGTAGGAAGATTAACGGGGTGTCCTCGTTCCGTTCATTCAAGCATCTTCAAGCCCTGAGGACTCAAGTAGGTGTGTCTGGGCCAAGTGCACCCAGCAGACTCTCTCTCGTCTACTGAACGTGTTCAAAACTGTTTTGTATAGGAAGACTAAAGGAGTGTCCTCGTTTCAGGTACTCGAACATCGCCTGAGGACTCAATTACGTGTACCTGGCCCAAGTGCAGTAAGCGTGGTTTATAGAGAAAACAACTTGAACTGAAGAGATGAAAGGAAAGATGCAAGAAAGGGAGGAAAAATACAATGAATTTGCATTCGAAGCCTGAAACCTTTGGGTCGTTGATCTAAGTCACAGATGATAACTCACAGATAATGACCAGATTGTTTTCAACTTATAAAAGGCAACAAAAAATCGTTTAAGGAAAGAAGAGGAAGAGAAGGAAAACCTGAGAATTTCAGCTCTAGAGTCACAAATTTTGCCACAAGTGGGTACAATAAAAACTACTCTAAAATGGAGAGTCACAACTGTGATGACACATATCCACCATACTATATATCACTGACAACTGCAGCAGTATCAGGTATCTTCTGCTTGTTAACGATTCCAGGTAACTTCTTGGTCTGCCTTACAGTATTCAAAGACCCATATAAAGACCTAAGGTCGCCTTTTAATTTGTTTATAGCACATCTAGCCTTGGCTGACCTGGTAGTTGGGCTGGTCACAGAGCCTCTATCAGTATATTTCCACACAAGAGAAAGCCTTGGGCTTCCAATAGAAAATGCTTGGCTCATCCATATTTCTTACTTTGTGTCGTGCACTGCTTCTGTGCTCAGCATAGGGGCTTTATCAGTCGACAGATACATTGCTATAACATCTCCATTAGCCTACAGAGCAAATCAAGGCTCAAAGAGAACTAGAATAGGGTCTTTTATCGTTCTGTTTGTCTCGGTGACTCTTCCTTTTGTCTACTTCCAAATTGGTTACATCCTTTGTGCATTTGTGTTTGCAAACACGACGATAGTCTTCACATTCGTGACCCTGTTGATAGTCCAATTGAAGATTTGGCAAAGTTCCAAGTTCCGAATCACCAGCGTTGACCTTCAGGAAACAAGTGTCTTTCATAAAAAAATCGTGCTAAGGGAGAAGAAAATTACCAAAAGTTTAGTTTTCTTGTTGGTGGTGTTTGCAGCTTCTTACATGCCTTCCTGTAGCATCATTTACGTCATGAACTTCTGCACGTCCTGCAGCTGTCTTGTCATTCATTGGCTAAGGGATTTGCAGTTTCTCTTCGTCCTTCTGAATTCTTTTGTCAACCCTTTGATATACGCCTGGCGATTTCCAAACTATCGCCGCGCCTTCGTTGCCCTGGTGAAACATCATTAGGAGAATACCAAAGCCAATTTAGCGAAGATAGCGGAGACACATAAAAGAGTTGGAAGATTTAAAATTAAGTGACGATTTGGCACTTAAAAAAAGGAAGTAATCGTATTGCTACAAAAGGACAAAATAAATAGCTCTTATAACAGTTTGAACCCGTGATCTTGCTGCTCAGCGGTGTCCTTGGCAAAAATACATGAAAGCGAGGCTACCGCGTCAGCACGATCTATAATTGTTTGAACTAGGTTGAAGTCTAGTTGTGATTCATAAATACATGATGACGCAAATGTGTGATGTTCTTGTCATATAGCATTTTAGTATTTTATCCCATTCTTACAATATTCGTAAGTATTAATCTATGGATCACAATCTACGATCAGTTTATTCCATTTTATTCTTAGTCCCCCCTATATTTTCTATTACATCATCTATCATCCGTCATTCATCTTCCATTATCCATCATTTATTATCCATCATCCATCCACCATCTATCATCCACTATCCATTATTCATCATAATTCATCATCCATTATTCATCTTCCATCATCCATTATTCATCATCCATCATCCATTATTCATCATCCATCGTCCATTATTCATCATCCATCGTCCATTATTCATCATCCATTATTCATCATCTATCATCACAATCAACACAATTAACATCTTCCTTGTTCTATAGTTAGTGACATTGTTGCTATATCCGTAAACCCAAATCATCATCATCATCATCATCATATTAATAATAATATTAAAATTCTTATCTTATTTTAAAATTAATTCTAAAATTTCGAAATAATTATTTATTATTTTACTGTTATCCATCCTAAGATTTCATCAAGAATCGGCAATAAAACCTAAAAATTTCCTGAATTCGCGACGTTTAATGTTTTTTTTTGTTGGACCCTGTCATGTATCCATTGGGAAAACTCAGAAACTCATAAGAGGTTGAAATGTGTAACGCTGGTCCATGCCCTGGAATATTCAAATGAGCTATAAAATTTTGATGCCATATTTGGACTATTCTTCACCATTTGCCATCTTTCGTAGAACTCTCTTTCGTCAAGCCTCAAAGGAACTTTCCACGTAGATTCTGTGTATTTCAAAGCTGATTCAAAGACTTCTGCTTCTGATTTTGAACTTACTTTTTCCAATAGTTTATTAAAATTTGCTTTACTCAACAAGAAACATTTTCTTGCCGTCTTCTTGATCTCATCTTGGGCGCCATCTTGGATAACGACGTAACTTAATTTGCATATAATTTCTGATTTGATAAAAAAGTTTCTATTTATTCCAAATATGGTTGTTGGATATTTTTCCTCGTTAAATTGCGATTTGAATATCCCGGAGCATGGGACTATTGAAATGTACGGTCGTTACACGTCTCAACCCCCTTACGAGTTTCTGGAAAACTGTAACACCCTGACTGGAGAAGCTGGTCAACCGTTGACGTGATGTAAATTGAAGCTCCTCTTCACCCAATAAAATTGTGGAAAATGTATTCACACGCATTTTATAATCTTGCAAATCGTTTGTCGAAAGTTGCGCATTATCCAAGGATACAAAAACTGATTGACAGCAGAATTGACCAATGGGAGCAGAAAATAACCATCACGCAACCAATTGATTGCGCAACACGAACACTCGCTGCAAAAATTGATGACGTAAGCTATGACGAAAGACGGTACTAGGCAACCAATGAAACATACCAGAAGAAGCAAAAAACATTTACTCAGTTTTTGAGATCTTTTTTGGGCACGAGCTTTCGCAGCATCGTCTTTTATGCTTTCCCATTCCAGGACTACCGCGGAGATTTTCCTTCACGCGATAAAAGGATATTACAACAATTAAAAGACTTATTAGGATTGCAGTATTAACATAAATGAACGAAAAACGATAAAAGTCCAAAGCAAAGTAGGTCAGTGGCAGAGAAACAGAGCATCCCCAAATAGCAATGGAAACTTTAAAGCTTTTGGAGGAGTTGTATGCGCAGCGTACGGAAGACGTCACAGCCTTACACCTCTCGTGGGCCAACGTGGCAAGACTCAACAAAGACACCGTCAACGAACAAAAATACGTCACGTGAACAATTCTGGTCGGTTTGGACGCTTGGTTGGCCTCCAATATATGATAAACGACTAACATGGACTCAGTTACCATGCCAAGAATCAAATCCGAGATGACAAGGTTAATAACAAGGTAGTTGAATTTTGTTCTTAGATTGTTGTTCGGGTCCTTGATAACGTCTATGATGATGAGTGCATTTCCTGGGACTGTTACTAGAGACAGCAGAATACTGAGGCCAGCGGTAGTCCATGGTAATGATGCTGGCAATGGATTCGTTTCACATTTGTTACCATCAAAACCCATACTCAAAATTAAGTCATGAACCTGCAGAATATTAATTTAATTCTTGTTTGTCGTCTATTACGACGCTGTGAAATCATCCTAACGATGTAGGAAACAGTCCTTCTTTTCATGGATTTCTTAATCAATTTAAAACCGACTAGTCCAGCCAGCCAAAACGTGAGAATTTGAAGGCTCTTGTCAGTGCCTGTCCTTTTTAATTGTTTAATCAATTAAACAACTTCTGGGGTGCCTGTTTTTTGTTTGTTTGTTTGTTTGCTTGTTTGTTTTTCGCCGACGTCTTCTTGATATTCTATTCTGGGTTCTTGTGTAGTTGCAATTAATCTATTTTTTTTTTTCATTAGTGACGCTAAGAAATTTAAAAAAGAATTGAAAACGTTCCTTTTTGCTGAAGTATATCGTATCTAGTGGACCAATAATTTGAATAGTTAGATTGACTGCCTCTTAATTTATGCAAGAGTCTTAGTAGCCATTTTTATGTTTATTTGTGTACTCTCCTGTAATCCTGTATTGTATAATGAATTTTTTATCATTTATTTTTATTATTTATTTGTGCACTTCCTGTAATCTTGTGTTATGTAATTTTTTTTTTTTTAATTATTTATTTCACAAGCGCTTTAGAATATGTTTATAGTTTTAGCGCTATACAAATAAATATATTTATGTTTTTTATGTTTATCTTTTTTCTTAGGAAGCCATTTGTTTTTGACTCGAATTGCTTTGATCACAGCTGCGATATCCTCAATCCAGATTGTTTCTTCGACAATGTTTTAGAAAACAAGTGCTTATTTGTGCTGGCTAACGTGTTTTCTTGAAGTCTCAGATCGGCGGAACTTTTCTGATGCGTTTTCTCTCAAGAAGTGTTTTGTCAGTCTCTTGACTCGATCTTTTTTACCGTCGTTTCCTTGAAGGACGTACTTAACCTGGAAGTAAATCTTGAATTGATTTCCTTTCAAGAGCGAACACTTCAGTGTTTTCTCAGTCTTAGGCCCGTTTCAGACGTCGAACTTTCCATGAGCCGTACCTAATTACATCAAAGAAGACCGCCTAATTATCCATTGTATTCAATGAGTTCGGCTCATGGAAAGTTCGACGTCTG
>WUAP02194440.1:0-21672 GCA_015163945.2 Stichodactyla helianthus | reverse complement strand
ATGAGTGAATTTTTACAATATATTTTGCTAACGTTTACAATGTAAACATGAAGACCAGTGTCGAAATTTTATGATTTCACGATTAATTTTACGAGGAATTTCGCCATTTTGAACACAGCTGACATTGTATAACAGCCCACTTAGTGCCAAGAATACTTCATTTCCCTTCCCAATATAATATAAACAAGTTATAGTCATTATATTTGGCCTGCTTTATCAACTGGCTCAGTATAACTACTGTTTATTCCACAGCACATAAATCCATCTCTGTAACAGTTTTGGAATAAACCATGAAGATTCAAGATAATGTAAAGTTTGATACTTAACTGAGATCCTGATCGAAAAAAAAATGGTTGTTACCACTAAGAACGAAAACTTAAATCCGACTTTCCGACTGTAATCAAGTAAAAACATTGGTTCTAGCATAGGAGACATTGAAGCCATGCGGGCTTAGCCTTGCTTTGATGCCAAAATTAAGTATGCACATATTATTTAAGAATGGTGAATGGGCCTCAAATAACTCAAGCAGGCTGATAATGGCATTATTGGCCTTACTGCTGATTGGTTTTTGGTTCATTATCCAATGGATTTTAGCCAATCAAAGTTTGGTCTTGTTTATTGATAATAATGATAATGAATTGACTTTTGTCGTGAATATTGTTTATTTGCACCCTTGTAGTGTCATTACAAATGACACTGTGCAGCCGCAAATAAACAATATTCCCTCCAAAAGTCATTTTATTGTCCTATTAATCGCATTAAACCTATTAAACCTTAGTCATGGGAGAGTCCACAACTGCTGAGGTATGAGCATGTATCAAGCATATGGCTTTGGCTTGTCTACAGCCGTGAGACAAGGGATATGGGTAAACAAATGACATTCTCCTCTGGAGTACTGTTGAAGTAACCAAGGTTGAATGAGGCAAACATTAATTTATACCCAGGAGTTGCAAAGCATCATCCCTGTAGCATGTCAACAAGGGAATGCAAAGGAGTTATGTTACTTCTGCTCTGAGCTAATTGATTATACAACAAGGTGTACTTACATTGCATAATCCATTGGTGATTTTCCATTAACATCTAATATTGTAGGGTCAGCACCATGTACAACTAGTAGTTCAACTTGTAAAGCTTGCCCTGCACTTGTTGCTATGTGTAAAGGTGTGTTACCTTTTTCCTAGTTAGGAAGGATCAAATGATTCAAGACAAAGTCCATCTTTGAAAATCTTTGAAAACTCTATATTTTCCAGCATATACAAAACCACTCTAATGAATTAATACACTTACTGGATGTATATAGTTTGGTTGTGCTCCATTTGATAAGAGTCTAAGACTTGTCTCAAGGTTTGATGTACGGACACAAGAATGAAGTTGCTGAAGTAAAAATGGAATTTTATGAACAAAATGAAATCATGGCATTGGTGTCTGTATTGTATAGTTCATTTTATCAAAGTTCTACAAAATCTTCTTTTTGTTGGATGATAAGATGGATTTAAAATAAGTAGATATCATGTAAAGCAGCCATATTACAAGGGCCAGAAAGTTATTACTGCTAAAGTATGGTTGAAGGCAAATGACCTCAGGTTACAGTAGACAGTGTAGGAGGTAAACAGTTGGACAATATCTGTGACTCAACATGACAGTCAGGTACCAGTCAGGTACATCATCACTTACAAGTGTATAGTCTATAGTTGCAGCATCGTCATCTTTACTTGGTAACCGATGAACAAACTGAAGAGCTTGGTATTTGGCTTTAATAAAGTTATATTTTGTAGGGCTGCAATCAAAAAGTTTTTTTTAAAAAAATAAAAAACACACTTCTGGGTGAGCATTTTCATAACCAAATTAGATTATTGTCTTTTCTTGTCTCATTCCATGAAACAAGAAAAATATCACCTTACCTCCCTCCACTTAATGATGAGCAAAGCACCCAGAAGACCCAATCCCTATAATGCTTCCAAAATTTTGATAACCTCCCTTTTGAGCTTCTTAAAACAATACAGCCCCCCTCCCCCACCACCCCAATGCTCTATGACCTAAGGGAGCATTCATAATAGGCCACTTCTGAGATATGCTTTGCTTGTCACGCACAAAGGTTTCAGTATGAGGCTTCATGCTAAATTAAATTTAATCATTTCAGTTGTCATGAATCACTGAGCATTTAGCACAGAGCCTCATACTCAAACCTTTGTACTTGACAAACAAAGCATATCTCAGAAGTGGCCTAGTTAAGTAGAGGGGGCTATAATGATTTTAAGGGGGGATCATGATTTTTCAGCAGTAGATTTGGGGGGCTTTCAAAAATTATTTTCCCTAAATTAAGACAAGGTACAAGGGGAGTTACGTATTTTACTATTGTTTATAGGATATCACAGGAGGGGGATCAGAGAAATTCACTTAGAATGCCAGGAGGGGCTTCAAAAAAAAAAAAGGGAAAAATTTAAAATCATCATAGACCCATGTACATAAATTATGTAAGCTCCCTAATAAAAGAAATCTCCCTAAAGAAGTAATTTGATATCATCAAGACAACTTACTGTACAACATCTTTAGGGTTTGGTTTTCGTATTCCTCCTCTGCTTTGCCCATGCTCCAGGGACGGAGAGGTATAATTGTGTTCCCAGATACTATTTGCTCCATTATTGACCAATTGAATTACCATCTGAAACAGAAAAAATCCTAAAATTCAGAATATCATTCATGTGCCAATAACCCCCTTCTTGAAGTCATGCCATATGCTAATGACTAGTGACAGAAGGGGAGTGATCTATTTATACTTGTTATTCCTTGTAATTCGAAACACAGGGTACTACATGAAAACTAATATACAATAATTTCTATGGTTTGTATATTAAATGATGACTCCTCTGACATTACATTCATTAGCATATGGCAGAAAGAAACCTTTATAACTTAAAAATGCAGCACTCAAACTATGAAATTTTTGGGGGTCATTCAACAATGGACCCCATGTAAAATCAATAGACCTTTCCCAAATTCGCTTGGATGATCACAAAACAATGGTTTCAGGTCGAGGTTGGCCTTGATAAACAAAAGAATCAAGTTCAGTCTCGACTTGAAACCACTATTTCGTGATCATCCAAGTGAATTCGGGAAAGGTCTATTCTGAGAATACTGCCAGAAGGGTTATAGGCACTTTAAAAACTAATACTCCAGTTTCAAGTTCTCTGTTGCTCAGGGAAAGCCTTGTTTTTGTGTAGAATATTCACATGTCTCAGTGAAGGTCGGTGGAATTCCAAAGTGTTTGTATTGTTGAAGTTGTGCATTCTTCACTTCAATGTTGGTATTTGTGAATATTTTGACACTGAAATGAGGCTAACCCTGAGTAAATGAGTCTGTAATCAAGGAATACAGCGGTATTTTGTGAACTTGAAAAGGGACTATTTTAAGCATTCTGAGTTACTTACGTCAAATATTATGATACCATGGAACAAAGAAGCTTTAATCAAGTGTAAAATTCCCAATTAACAGCTGAAGTGACAATCATTTTTTCAATCTACATTTTTTCATCTTTTCTAAGTATCTTAACCAGTATAAGTTATTTGCACCACATTTTTCAGATATTAAAAGATACTGATTGAATTACTAATAAATATTTAGGTATTAAGTGATATTTTTACAGAAGGATTTCAAGTCCAGATTCGAAACAGTGTTTTCATCATTCCGTTTCAGCTGAATTTATTTAAAAATAAAAACCGCATAAAAATGGACAATGAGGACGATTAGGTTTAACATTATGAATTTCGCGATTTCAACATTGAAAATTCCATTAATCTACAAACAAAGGCAAAGATCAAAATCTACGAAACCAAATAAACAAAACAAATGATAATTAACTAAGTTAGTGCTACTCAAATGGTGAATATTGTTACAAGTTCATAAACAATATATTTTGTTTTCGACGAGTCAGATTTACTTAAACCTAGAGCCTATACTATAAAGCTGAAACTATGCTTTAAATGAAAACTGCGAATTCAAATGAATTTATTTAGAAAATCTATTGAATAAAATCCTAACCCTTGACCTTATATTTTCAAAAGTCTTCACATTGATTAATATTGAAATGTTGGAATTAGTCATCCGTTCTTGATGAATCAAGGCAAAGGACTAGACTCTGTATTTCCTCATAGATTATCGCCATCCCAGTCTTACAAAACGACTTGTATTGCTCATCAGGTTAAATAAAAACAAAGCCTGACTAATATTTTGTTCTTACCGTCAGGAGATTTGGATGCCACACTGCATGTCGAAGATGTTTGACTTGAGAAACATGTCTACCAAGACTTCTGTGAACACTACAACACTCATCGCATATCAGTACGCAGCGATTCAGAGATGCCCACTCTGGACCTAACAGACAAACAGCAGCAGATCCTTAGTCAGTTGGAAATATTTTTTAAAAGCGACGACAAATCATAATAAATAGTAGAGTAAGTTGAACAGCAGTGTTTTCAAGTGACAAGATAGTTTGAGCATTTGAGTTTTTTCTCACCTGGAGTGCTACAGTCAGCGCAGATATCGGTCAAAGCTCGTAACTTCGGCCTCGATGTCATCTCCCTCTACATTAAAATCCACTTTTAAAGACGATTCAGTAGTAATTTTTTTCTTTTTAAAGTGGAATTTTATCACCAACTTCCATTGCAAAATATTTGACTTGCCACGACCACTGAGGCCTGTGATATTTTGGTCAGAAAGGAACAAACTGGTCATGCGCACTGGGTTACTACCATCATCCCAAGCGGCCTAACAGGAAATAAAACTCACACAGCAGGAAGTAAGATTATTACAAAACAATGAACTTTTTAGAAACCATTTTATTTGTTTTATTATTTCTGATTCATAATTCAAAAACCTTTTTGGTAGTCTTTGTTTTTAGGTAACCTCCTCCCTTGCGGTTTTTTTATTCAAAAAGCTATGGTTTTTATACGATTATTATTTAATGGAAAAATTCCTTGCGAGGGTGTGGTATGCGGAGTGACGTCAGCTTTAACTTGATTTAGCTCGCCGGATCTAGAAACATGAATGATGGAAGTGAGAATCGAAATTATTTCTAGCTAATTGGGAGACTAAATCTCTATCATCGGAAATGGCGGATCGTAAAATAAAATTGATAGAACTTAAAATGAGGTTGTTAGGTATAATCAATCACTTTCAAATTCGATTATAACGTCTGTTTGCCTTGGAGCATTTTCTAGGATATTCCAGCGCCACGATCACGGACGGCGAAGACGGGAGAGGGTGAGGATGCTGAAGCCCTAAGCCTCCCGATGTTTTACGAGAGACATACATGCTTTTCTATACAGCAGTAAGGATTTACTAAGCCAACGAGGGGAGAAAATGATCTAACCACTTCCTGGACCGATCTCAGTCCCTGTTGCTTTTCTTTCTTCGCGCTTTTACCTAAGGATTAAGTCTACCCATTACTGGGGTCGGCCAACAAGTGTGGTGGTAAGATAAGTAAAACCTCAATCGACAAGGGAGCTACTGACGGAAGTCAAAAGAAGGGCTGCGATTTGGTTTCATTACGTAACTATAGTCCATATAGTCCATCTATGGTCGATCCACTGACTGTGGGACAACTGAGTTAGTGGTTTCTATTCATTGGTTTCTAGTCATGTTATCTTATCCAGTCATACTTTGGATATGCATTTCGAATAAAAAAATACGCAACTTTGGCGAATTCCCAGAGGTTGACAAATCACAATCGGCGAAACACTATCCTGGAGATAAATTGAGGAAATCATGCACAGTTTGAAATCCTTGGAAAGACCACAGATCAAAGAAGATACAAATCCTCAACTATTGACAAGGGCGGATCCAGGATTTTTTGACGTCATACCTATACTATACCAGTCGTAACACATACACTTGTGTTGCTACTGCAGTATAAAAAGCAAACACGGCAACGTAATTTGACTTTCAATTCATAAACCTACATAAGAGACGTGACTTTCAATAGAAAAGGTTTAC
Source organism: Stichodactyla helianthus (assembly GCA_015163945.2). Classification (NCBI taxonomy): domain Eukaryota; kingdom Metazoa; phylum Cnidaria; class Anthozoa; order Actiniaria; family Stichodactylidae; genus Stichodactyla; species Stichodactyla helianthus. The sequence goes on along the minus strand of WUAP02194440.1, from coordinate 15,681 downwards.
GATATTATAGTGTAAAAATTCTCTGTAACATATATCATGTTAAAAAATGGGATGAAACAACGAGTCGAAAGGGGGGGAGGGAGGGTCCTCCCCTGGCTCCGCCCTTGATGAGGGCAGAAGGGAAGGGAGGAGGGAGTACGAAAATTTAAATAAGCAATTTCAGGTCGTCACCAGGTAGAAATCACAAGGGAGGTCCCGAGAACCAGTTAGAATGAATACTGATCGAACTTTATATTCAACTGTTTTTTTTTTTTGGGCAAATTACTAACTCCAGAAAAGATATATACCTCCGTAGTCGGATGGTGTTTAGGGGAGGGGGCACGTGTACGGAAGTGCAACGGTCCACTTTGTTTGGTCGAAAAAGTACAGCAGATGGTCCGTCTCTGAATGGCCCATGTTGTCAATTTTCCTACTTTTAATAATTAGTTTTAATTACGAGTTTTGAGCAAATAAAACCAGCATAATCAAATTAACACTATATTTTTCTCTTCAGTAAACAATATACAGCGGAAGACGTGATTTAACATATCGGCGTTCTAAGCGTTATAATTAGAATAGGGATGAATTCAAGAAAACTTCGACTGTAATGCATAGTCCTAGTTTTTTAAGAGCCTCACAATATATTATATTCTAGCGAGTTATAATTACTTCAGCAAATAAAGGATGTATTGATACGCTTAATTGTGTGCACATTTTGGGGTATTTTCGTATATTTATTATAGATAAATGTTATGTTTTTTAGGTCCATTTAAATGATTTTCTAACCACCAATTAGTTCTCCATGGCCCAGCTGCTCAGTAGCTCGCGGTATACTTTTTAAGTACTTTTCATAGGAGTAACCTTTTAAAGACTACAGGGGCGGATACAGGGGGGTGGATTGGGTGGATTTCCACTTCCCACCCCCCCACCCCCCCACTCTTTAGAGGTGTTAACAGTCAAAAGTATGAATATGTTAAATGAAATAAAACAACAGATCTGATTGCATCTCGTAACTAATTTGTAAAAAATGTATACATATGTTAAGAGTCAACTGAATTTCGCACATTTTAGACGTCTTGAAAAGCCTATTCTGAACTCTGATGGAGAATAGATACCTTGAAGGAGCTTTGATAAGACTATCCACCCCACTTTGTAAAATCCTGGATCCACCCCTGGACTGTTCAGTACAGAATAACGATGTTATTGCTGTTATTGTCAGAAAGGAAGAGATGTGACTGAATAAAACTGACTCCGGTCGCCAAACGCATGAGATCTGCTCCAAAACTAAAGAGATGTGTATCCCCTAAGGTTCATACACACTAAGGATTTGCTCCGCGAGCAGGCTCTCGGGTCATTTTCCTCCGTGTATATCATCCAAGATTTCATGCAAAAAGGTTGTGGCGGAAGCAGAGTTTTGCCCTTGGCTCACACTCCCTGACATTAAACTATGCAGCCAGCTCCTGCAGCGTGGTATCTCGTGTGTACTAGTTGTGCAAAATGGCCCGGGAGCTTTCCCTGGTAGCAAAACCCTTGTGTGTTTAGACCTTAACCTCTACTGGTCACTGATATCACACTGTATGCTTGTCAACAGCCATAGCAAAGGTATTGCAGGTGTAGTTTGAAGGACCCTTCCACCACCCTCCCGACCCCTCCCTCCATCACCAGGTCATGGCCTGGAAATAAAAAATTAGGGGGAAAACTCGATGGAATTGGGTCATGACGTCACGATTTCCCGACAGCTTACCGCATAACAACTAACGATGTGCAGAATATCTATGACAAGCTCAATTAAATTTAGTCTATAAAACACCAGCAAGAAACCTTAACTGACAAAAATAGTCTACGGCGATGACATCTTAGAATTCCTTAAAGCATATCAACCTCTTTATTAACAAAATATTCTCAACGTTTAAAGAGTAAAAGAAAGAATAAACACTGCAATAATGACTAAAGCTGGGACTAAGCCGCACCAAATAAAATGATAAACTAATTACCTTCCTAACGTCAGCACATTATTTTATCTCACCGATGGTAATAGTTTATTCCGAAGGGTAATTTGCTGGGAAATTGAATTTCTGAAGCATTGCTATATATAAAGTAATATCTAGATTGAACGATAGACGGCTGTGTTGGTTTGGATCATTTCGTTTTCTTACTCGCTGTAATCCACGTCACGTCAACACTGCTGAAGGGAATGCAAGTTAGGGGTGATTAATTTTCAAACGTTTGCGGGCAATTTCAGATATCTATAAAAGATACCATCTAAGTCTGATTGAACCATTGCTAGCTACCGCTTCGTTTTGGTGTGTCAAGTCTGACAGAACCGGCTTTGGAGTCGACCATTTTTAAAAGGTATGTGAAGGGGAATTTAAGTGTTAAAGCCCTCCTGACAGGTGTAGTGCATTAAGTATTTTTCTTTAGTTTTTATAGGATTACACTAGCCATCTGTAATCATACTTTGGACTCTAACACCAAAGAATGAACGAGTGATAAAAAGCTAGTAGAGGTGGCTGATCGAAGCCGATAACACAAGCTAACACAGGAGGCTGGTATAGATTGCTAGAACTAAGTGTAGACTCTGTTTGTATTCCCCGGCACGAGCAGGCAATTGTTAAGAATGACCGCCTTTGAGATACAAAATAGACTTTTTAATCTAAAAACATTTTGCAATCCGAGTGAAAAAGGCTAAATTAAAAACAAATAAAGGTTTTATTCAAAACTGGCCGGCATTCAATTTGTTTGACGGAAAAGGATGAAAAAGATTTTTCAAAGGATTCGTTTTTTATTGAATTTTTGCGAGCCTTTGAGCCTTAATTCAATGATGAAGTGAAAGATCGAAAAAGGATTATTGTTTATGTTAATTTGTTTCGAATTCTGTAGCAAGGTAGCATAATTATGCCCAAAAATAACAATTAAACAAGTCCTCCAGTAATCGTCATTGTTCGTTTAAACGTTTTTGTCAATTAAAAAGGGGAAAAACTCAGACTTAAAGTTAATGAAAATACAGCACGGAAATTGAATAAAGTATTGTGCTGAGCGGAATATATTCAGCAAAGCCTGCACAAACGCTTCAAGTTTTAAATTGCAAACTACCTCTGTGCATTTAACGTTTATCACGAAGAAAAAGAAAGACAAGAAAAGAAAATAAGAAGAAGAAAAGAAAACTTGACCTTCAATAAAAGAACAGTTTATGAGAATCCGAAGGGTACATCTAATTAAATCTACAAGTGTAAGTGCAATGGGAAAATCCCTTTAGCTATTAAAGATTATCTTTGAAAAAGGCTTTGAAGCAGGTGTTTGTAAAGCGTTATTTTAAAGTTTAATCCGGGATTCTGTTACAAAATCTGCACGAAAATTGCGAACTGAATAAAGGCAAATACTAGGATGTCGGTTATGAACTTCTGTCTTTCACCGATCCGTAGAAAAGCGTCCAAGAATCCCCCGGAAGAATACTATGGTATCCAATTGTCAGTGTTTACACACATCCAAATGATTAGTATTCCAAAATTCTTTAAAAACGAATCATGAACAAAAGTGGCAGTTTTTTGATCAACTTGCACATTTAAAACACCAAAAATGTTCTGTAAGTTCCGCCATCCATCTATATAGCTGTTTCTTGATGGTTTTCGTCTTGTAGCGCCTCATATGAGGCAGTCATTCATCTGAGGAGCGTTTTCCTGTGGTTGTCCAGTCTTGAAACACTTCCCAATATAATAAGCTTGAAAAAACGCCAAAACTCCAACAAGTCCAATGACAAAAGCTACAAATATTACCGTAGCTGCACCAGCAGTCATCCCTTCACCATGCACTTTGATGATGAGAAATTACGACACTTTGAACAGGACGTTTGATACAACACTTGCTATATAAGAAGTGTAACTATAATGATTACTCTTAATAATAAATTATATTGTGCTCCAGGACAAATAGCGTCATTACTGAGTAATCCAGCAGGTCCTTTTTGAGTTTTGTCAATAAAATTTTGAATTTTAATGAATGTGTCAGTCACGTGAGCTTGAGCTGCGCGTGGAGCATCATGGTCTTAGAGGTTTCAACCTTTCGATAGGTTAGTGACGCGTTTTGCATTCTTAGCTCTTTCGAATTGTAGAGGCAATTCTAACATTTAGCATATAGCTAAAAAGAACTCCTCAATTACTTTCCTAGGATTAAAATCTCACTGTAAGCTTTAAAAGGATTTCGACTGACTCAGTTGTGCAGTAGCAGTTCAGGCTGGGACAGCCCGCCACTTTGTAAGGTTTCGGCATCTTCAGATAACCATAATTCTAAGCGAGTCTTGTTTCTCACCCGTTCTTGGTCAAAGTTTGGCTGGAAAGGTCAGTGGCTGCACCGTATTTGAAATGAAATGAAACTATGTTTAACACTTATAACGCGCAAATTCTACATGAATATATTCAAATGTGTGCATGGAACCGCCATTAACGTGATCATCCGAGCCACGTGAAGATCTAATAATTTGCGTATATAATTACAAAGATAGGACCTTCTCCTTAGTAGTTAAGACCCTGAATGTTGGTCGGGCCGTGATTCGAACCCTCGGCGTGCGCACAACAGACCGATGCTTTTCCAACTAAGCTAAATGAGTGGCGGTTTAATACCCCGAACCCCACCCTACAGTATCAAAGTGACGAAGCATCAAATTGACGAAGTATCCATATTCTAAGTTTCACCGCATACACCACCAAAGTCTCTTGCCATGGGCGAATCTATGGGAGCCAGGGGACCGCAGTCCCCCTTTTATTTTTGGGATCCCCCAGACCTCGTTTGGTTATCATAGAGATTCCTCAATGCAAACGTTTTCCGGCCCCTTCTCCTCCTCCTCCGATTCCTGGATCCGACCCTGCTTGCAGTCTCCAGTTGTCTAGCTTGAGCGTAATTATGCTCTCCCATCATTCAGGTCACGTGTTATTCCACTGGGTCTTATTATTACTATTATTATCATTGGTAGCTCTTGAGAAGACACATTCATATGTATGGACGTACCTCAAACAAAGAATCGTGTTTCCAGGAAGTTGACACATGGAATGACATGGGAAAAACATTACGCTATAGCTGCAATGGTCTATTAGTTCCGAAAAAAACTCTTAATTGCCACGTCAGTGGCGGATCCAGGATTTTTCAAAACGGGGTTCAGATTTTCCACTTCTTTATTTTTACTATATGAGTGCTGTTCGTTTGAATACCAATTATAAAACTTGTCTCACCTTATTTAATTATATGTTAATCAGTCATCAGCCAAAACAAACGATAGCTTCAGAAGATATTTTTCTTGATATCCAAAAATTCAAACCTTACAAAAAACAAACAAACAAACAAACAAACAAACAAACAAATAAACAAACAAACAAATAAACAAACAAACAAATAAACAAACAAACAAAAACGGGTGCAGCGGACCCCTTCGCACTACCCCTAGATCCGCCACTGCACGTCATCATTCAAAAGCCACACTAAGAATAACCAAAGATCAGAGTCTGCGTACAGCCATATCGGTGTTAATAGATAGTTAACGATAAAAAATTGTTATCCAAATTTGTCAGCTAATTGCTACTGATTGAGGAAAATAGTCTAAGAGAAATCCGGTGAAGATTCCAGAAGGTCTAAAGACTCAAGACTGTAGCATAATTGAATTTTTTTTGGCTGTGAAATGGGATTGGTATACATATTTATATAAATATACTAGACAAAGGGCAACTGTCTTCTTGACAGAAAGTTTTGAAATGGCTTTCCCAAACTAGCGACAAAAAGAATAACATTAGGGAAAGAAATGGCATATATAGTAATCCATTGATAGAATTTCATTTACTGAAAATAAACCAAAGTGTATTTTTCTAAAAAACTCAAGCATCTGACAAGTGTGAATGGACTCGAAACATTTAGGGAAATTTTTTGGAGTGCGCAGGTCTAAAGTTATAGTTATCGTCATAATTTATTATTTCCTAAGGGAGGCCATAGAGTGCCATTCCTTTTTCTGTCTCTTCAGACTGAAATCATTTTTCTCCTCAGAGACACCAGACCTTTGTTAATTTGGCGTGCTGTCATTGATCTTGTCAACATTGCTCATTTTGTCCATTTCTCGGCCCTTCTTTTTCCATTTGATCCTAATAATAGTGTTTCCAGTAGAAACAGAGTCTGTTTTACTAGAGATACAAGCTACGAACCGATGAAAAAAGATTACGGATCTAATACAAGACTGAAAGGTAAAACATTGAACGACTATACATTATGTATTATATCTCAGTAGTGGCAAAAAGATAGCGGTTGAAATGTCAATATACAGTCTAAACAATGCGAGGAAATACAGATTTTAAACGACAAAGACTGAATACATCCTACCAGTAGACACTAAAGGATAGTTTTCCTTCACAATAGATAAGCTATTTTAATAAAATTCTCGAGTTTGAGTTATCATGGTATCACAGTGTGGACACAGAGGAGGATCCAGGGCTATCCCAAGTGCCATTGGGTACTTATTTATGTGCATCTTTTTGTAATGATATTTCTACTACTAATGCTAATACTAAGGGTTTCTTTAGCATTTGATGAAAACATGTTCGACTAATTTGGCAAATAAAAGTAGCCAGTTGTAGGATCTGTGCTGTTTAAACGAAAAAAATGTAATATCTCACTCGCAATGCATGATGGGATAACCCTGGACCCTCCTCTGCTGGTGTAGACATGATGTCGTTAGGCTGTCAAAACCAAAAACTATGTATTGACCGTAGCATAATTGGTGAAGCGCTTCTGAAAGTCAAAAAAGATTTGGCAATATTATAAATCATAGAGGCTGAAGAGTATCTTTAAAATGCATCTTTCTGCACATGTGTCCTATTTTCTGTTTATTCAGCCCTGAAGTGTTTATTTTATACATTTCCTACTAATTGAATTTGTTCAGCAGTTCCTCGCACTGGTTCAGAAGGAAGGAGTACATTCTAGTTTTTAATAAGGAAAAGGTCACAAAAAAGTCCCATGAATTCTGTGTGTTATAAAGAACACGTTTTCGATCATTTCTAGAATTCGTTTTTTAGTCTTGATCGCTGAGTTGCCTTGAAAATAGTTGCGAATTTCATTGCTCAAACCGTGTGTAAAAAGTCGAAAAGTTCAATCCAACTTTATTATTTTTTTTAGAAAAAATGTACTCGTTTTGCCATTTTGTCGGGCTTAAAACTCAGTAGCCCCTGGTTATTTACTAGCTAAAGTCTGAAGAACCTTTTAAAAAGGTGCAAAAATTCATTTCTGATCGTGCTTGTTTACATCATAGTACATATAGTAAACTGTCTTGTTTGATCATGGATTCGCTCTGTTTAGGCTTTCGTTCTATCACTATCACTGTAGCTCAAAATACACTCCTAGTAGACTGAGTAAATTCATAAATCAATTATCAAACCACTTAGATCATTTTTCTGTTATCATAAAAGTAACTTCAGCTCTGTGAGCTAGTCATGCGCAATTAATTTTCAGTTTGTGCGATTTATTTTTGTCGTGTTTTGGAGGCTGTTTTTGTGGCACTTTGTTGGACTTGTGACGTTCACCTTTAGCTTTCGAGTGGAATACTAATTTATCTTTCAATACACGTCCAAATAAACCAAGGATATTTAGAAATAAATATACATTAGTAAGTATTTGGTGTTGATAGTGCGAAAGACACAATAAAGCGATCTCCTCAAGGGAAATGAAGAAAAATAAAACCAGAACGAGATAAGATTGCTGAATTCTATTTTTTCTTATCTTTTTCATCTAAATTGAAATTGAAATCTTAGGAAATTTGAAAAGTTTGTGTGCAAGGAAGAAAACTCATGTTTTAAGAGATGTTTCTATGGCGACGGACAAGTCAAGACGGTCGACTGTTCTGTTTGACATTCAAATGACGGCTTTTTCAGCAGCTGCGACGAGTGATTCTTATTCAAAAAAGCCAACTATCGTTTCCATCCTTTATTATAATTTTTTTGTCCTTTATATCATTGGATCTAACTCTTGACATGTTTGTACTGCATTTATCATGTCTAGGTTTTTTCTTTCAAAAGCAAAGCTCTTGCTTCGATTCCCGAACGCGTTAGCGGCTAACCGAATGTCATATTAATAGTTATTTTCCTTTTTCTTGACACCGTGTCTTCAAAATGAATATGTAAATTCTCCAAAATATTAGACCACTAGGCGCTGTTGATACAAGCGAAAAAATTCCAATATACATCCAAATTCAATAACATTAGTGGCCCTCAAGTCATAACTACGGCCGAGTGTTTATGCCTCTCGAAAGCCCATCTCATTGTTTCGTCTTTTCATTTCGCTGTGTTTCGCATTTTATATAAAACCTCCCTACTCGTGTCGCCATGGGAACGCTTTGGTGATATATACATACATATATATAACTGTCCTCTTAGGATCATGAGAACGAGGTTGCCTTGGTTCGTACACTGTGCTACTTCTTAGATAACGTTTCGCTGGCACAGATGCTGAATGATAAATAAAGGCTCGAAAGAAAAATTTTGTAGGGGGTAGTTAAAATTCCCCAGTGATTTCTGGGCCGTAATTCGATAGAAATATGGGTACCTCGACGATAATATAAGGACAGTAAGAACAAGACGACTTCTAGTATTCAGTGTGAATGGAATGATACAACACGCTTAACTCAAAAGTCAAGGTCTGTAGAAATGATTTTTTCTTTATAACTAAACAGAATTACCCCTAAACTTTCACGGCTTAGAAACTCTATCGTCTCGAGGGTGTGCGACTCAAAGCAAGGATTTCTCGCCGTTCTAGGCGACGTCGCTTGTAGCCAAGAGATCTCCGTTAAGTCCCGTTTCTATTGTATCACTACCACAAGGTATGATATTTACCATTCGTATTCAATGCACACTTGGACGGCAAAATTGGAAATGCCTTGTTTGACCAATATTTCTTTCTCACTGTTGTGCGATGATACCAAACCGCGAAGAAAGACGGTTCATCCGTGTACGATACAGGTCTAGCCGAGACAATTAAAATACATTCGAAATGTACCGAAGTTTTTCCTCGTTTTATCGCTTGCCAGAGGCAGGCTTAGTTCTAATTCCTAGATTGTATCCATTGGTAATCTCAATCAACATCACCATGAGTCTTTTTTGGGTTCGAAAATCTTTGAGTATATGGCTGAATGAATGTTTTATAACACTGAAAAACGTAATGAAAACTAGAATGAAATACCCCCGAAAGTTTTCGAGAGGGCCGAACTAAACTTAAGCAAGTGATTGCACAATGTTAAAAAATCACTGTCAAAATGAAATATTTTTGTAGTTTGCTCGATGTTAAAAACGAATGAAATTCGACTCGCGGTCCTAAAGAGGGTTTAAGATTCATAAATCTCGTGGTTTGTTTGAACTCAGAGAAGACTGTCGCTTAGCTGCACAGCATAAACTACAACAAGCCTGTTTACAAAGCGAGCTGTATAGCTTAGGAATAAGACTCTTCTTTCATAGTTTAAAGTCCTTTGTTTGATTTCCTTTATTGATCTCGGCCACTAAGGGCTTTATTCTATCGTGATGAATTTAAAAGTCATTCGAAGGAAATGGCTTTTACTACGTTTTCCCCGGTTCAACTGATCGATCGCTTTTATCGCGAGTCCGGCTCTCACATGCCGGGTGAATATATTTTTCATTAAACATTTATGTGACAAAACTGGCTATGAATAATGAGTTTGATGGCAGTTTATAATAAAGGAAAGCAAATTTGTTTGCCTTGGGATTTGCATGAATTTTCTTTCAAAAGTGAAAAGTGATAATCTTGATAATCTTAAACTTGGTATAGTGGGATAGTCCAATGCGCTAGAACTGTATTGAATCCTTAGGATCGCTGATCTCCATGGTTTGCTTTTTTCCTAGCATCTACCGAGATAACACAACGGTTTTAGAATCGTATAGCAAATAATACGACGATCCTAAATGTCTCCAAAATAAACAAGACCGTGTTCTTAGGGATTGGTTGCATAGTTTATGTTAACTTTTCTCAACCGATCATTTCCTGGAATTAGCAAAGACGTCCCCCCCCCCCCCTAATTAATCAACGGGGCTAAAAAAATCGTAACTGGCTGTGGGTTGAATCAATATCCATAGCCCCTGGGCTCAATAATTAATACTGAAATACATCTGTTATCTGTATTACAATCGACTTCATCCGAGCTTTAGGTGAACATCTTTTCAGTTCTAATGATAATTGTCATCTATTTTCTGGTCTTTGCACCTGGTCGACGGTATTAAAATGAAACTTTCTCGGACTAGCTAGCTACTGAGCATTAAATCACTCTCAAACGCTCGCAGCTTAAGCACGGACTAAGAAATTTGTGCTTGCAATCGGCTTGAATATACGAGTTTTGAAGCTGAATGGATTCTCAGCAACGGCGACTACTCAACTGCGACTTTAGACACTTTGCAACACCAAATCAGCGCCAAATCAGGTCTAAATAAGGGCGAATTGTATATGTATACCGAACCAATAAAAATTGGTCTGTTATTCAAAAGTGTGTACTTTTTCCAAATCTTCAACTTGCACAGTGCAGTAAAAACCGGTACACGATCTTGCGAAAAACTCGTTATACTGATATGCCAGTCGCGACTTTATCAATCAAACCTTTCGCTAAGTTTCCTGAACTCTTGTAAAGAAAAGAGTTTATTTCTGTATAGTTCTATAAAAACGGTGACTGACTTCAAGCTCGGATTTTTGTTCAGTGTCGTACGTACGAAACTCCCTAAGAAATACTAATAGTAATACTTCGTAAATATTAGTGATAATAGTAAAAACTAAATCATTAAAGATGATAGCATTATTTAATAGCAATCCAGAGTTCGACTTTTTTCTTAAGAGCGCGTAAAGCTTTTGAAAGCCTTTTCAGTTTGAAAATGCCGATAAAAGCTCATTAAAGAATGGCTTTTCAAGATTCGTTAATTCGGATAGAATTCTTCACTTATTCTTCTTATCATTGGAATTTTCTATAATTTTTTCGAATTTGTTTTTCTTTTAAAAAAATCTTATGCTTCTAAACGCATCAAGAGCTGCAAATTACGCATGCTCACGTGATGAAAAAGTGAGACAAAGTGACGTAAAATATACTATATTTCGGTAAATTTGATTTGATCTAGCTTGATGGTAATTGAACTTGGATGTTAAATGAAAATCGCGGTTGATAAGATAAATGCAAATCAAATGTAGCAGTCTTTACAACTCATGATCTCACTTTTTCACCATGCACTTAGAGTAGTAGCGTGGAACTCCTTATGTATGTATATGTGAAGCTCATTAATCATCATATAGCATTTACACATGCTTAGGTAGTGGTGATAACCAGGGCTATAATAAAAAGCAGTAAATAAAAAATTAAATTAAATTAAATTAAATTAAAAATTAAAAATAAAAGATTATATGGTAAAATCGAAAAAGCGGCATCACATTACGATTGGTGGCAAAAAATGTGGGTTATTAAATCGGTCTTTGAAATTACAATATAATTTACATTTCTTCGGATTTTATTACATCTCAATGCTTCTTGTTAAAGATTTAGCAGTTGAATGGTGTTTTGATAATCGATGGCTGTTAGTTGTTGCTTGAGCATTTGATGGCTGCTCAAGAACGCAAGACGAATGGGATTTCTAGCAATAGGACAATTGCTTGATTGCGTCATGAACCTCTACTACCAGAATCCCTTGCACACTTTCTTTTGTTGAGTTACTATTCTCATGAGGAAATACAAATTTGAATATGAAAGAAAATACGCGAAGCATTCTGGTAGTAGTGGTCAAATGACGCCATCATGCAAACGTCCTATTGATTGGCTTTTTGCTAGAATATGACTTCTATTCCTAATATAGACACCAGAGAAAAACGTCTGCGCATGCTCATAGTCTGTATGCAAATTAGCAAAAAACGTCTTCGTACTATTGTAAAAATATGCAAATTTTACTTTCACACTTACTTTACAACTGGACTTCACAAAATGCCAAGGTGAGTTCTTAAAACTTAATGCTAATTCTTACATATGTCCTTCATTTATACGGTATCTTGGTCCCACAAAAGCATACCACCGAAAAGTTTTGTATACTCGGAGAAAATGAGCATTTATTTTCACACTGAAACCCTCTTAAATTCTTATAAACATTGGTGAAATTCACGCATGCGCAAACGTTTTTCTCTGGTATCCCTAATATACCTTTCTCACCGCCATGTTGACCGAGACAATACGTTTTTGCCCGGGGAGCCTCGCATCCAGGCACTTCAGAACGAGTTTTGCCAGGCATAAACAAAGGTTTTTGTTCTCGTGTGAATAAATATGACTGCCGCGTGACAACAGGTCTATATCACGTCTTATTGACAAAACCATTATCTTTTTTACTCAATGAAAATGAATAATAGATTATGAATAATATTAACAACAAATGTATTTATAGTGGTCCTCTTTTTCAATATTTCAGCCAATGGGAGGGTGCTCGTCCCAGGTCGTGCCAGAGGAAGTGGCCGCTCAACAGCCAAGAAAACAGAATTGGCTTATATGTTGTAAAAGGTAAAATCTTTTCGACATTTATAGCCACCATGTTGGTAACCACCCTTAGTGTCGTCACGCAACACTTTAGTAAAGCTTTGCGTTTACCATGTTAGATGCAGTTAACAAAAGATTTTCAATTAATTCTTTTGTTGTGTCATCCAACAAGGCCGCCATGTTTTGTTATTTTATTCTAATGATTGCAAACCACCAATAATGAGCTCGAGTGTGGGTCGATACGCGCAGGCGCGCAGAGAATTTTTAAGGAATGGTCGATGCTTAGCGTGCGTAATATGTACTTATTGACTGAGTGGGAGGGCCGGACGAGAGAATATTTGGCTTGAGATCATGCCGTACAAATGACCAAAAGCCAAATATCTCCCGTCCGGCCCGACCTAACTCAGTCAATAAGCATTTTATCATATGACCCGATTTTTATCGTAAAAAAAGGTTGAAAGATCCTGCTAAACGTGATCAAAACAGCGCGTGCAACCGAAGAGGGCCGGATGGGTTTTTCCGGCCCGCTCATGTCAACCCGTCCGGCCCTCATCATGTGACTTTTTCCAATGGTTTTATTAGAGCGCGCGCGCCGGGCCGTATGGGTCATATATGATAAATCTAGTTCTGGATGCACGTGGATAGTTGGGAGGGCACGATGGTAGCGTAAGAGCCGCTCGAAGCGGAGACTAGAGCTTTTACTCGTAGGAAAAGGGTTTACTTACTTCTGTCAGTGTCCTAGCACGCGCAGAAAACGTAATTTGAAAATTCATTCAAAATTTTTTGAAGAGAAAAGCTATTAAGAATGGTCTCGAAAAAACATCAAAAACGTTTCCCCACGGAAAATTTTCAATAGAAGAATGATCTACAATGTGTTTTTTATCATCATTTGTATCCTGAAAGACAGTTTTGTCCTTTAAAAAAAGAGACATCAAAGAACTTGAAACGGCTTTGACGTCAGCATGCGCGAGTGTGCACTATCAGCGCACCATCCATTTCTTTTTCATAGGTAGCCAGCCAATCAGAGCGCGCGTTAAATCTTAGCTATGTTAAAATAGCGCTATTGTGAGGTGAGTCATCCTTACACGACAAGGTGAAGGATGACTGATATTGAATATTCAGAGATTTCAGTGGTTTATCGTGGGCTGTTTATTATTTGTTACATAGAAGATTATGATGAAAAACTTTTCCACCCGTTCCTTATACGTGATGACGAAACGATATGCGGTGTGACATACAATCTGCACCAAATTTGCCTGTGAATCCCCACGTTTAGAGGGTTTTTACTTCAGTTTTTAATCATCATAAATATAAAATAGAATTTAACACTGACACATTACAGATACAATTCTTAGCAATGAAAAGATTGCTTCATCTTTTTGTGGATATGCTGGTGTGTGTGTGGGTGTCTATGAGGTAGGGGGTGTAGGGTTGGGGTTAGGTTGCGAGGATACAGCCAAACATAACGTCTTTGGAATGAATAATTTGGACGAATTTTTAAACAAATTAATATATATATTCTCTGCTAGATTATTTACCGATCATAGAATCTTTTATTCTGGTGTCTTTAGCTTCCCAAGGTCAACTCTATAAATTTGACCTTCGTCTGCCTGGTTCTGTTTGCCTCAAGTTATGGTTTACCCGTACCGCGATCTTCCGGTATGCGGTCACAATGACCACTGAACCACAAACCAAACCCATTACGTCACAAAACGAAAAAAAAAGAAGCTCTGTCATGAAGAATTCAAAATAATTCCAAAAGCAACGAGTCAGAAATTCGGGAGCATCGACAGATTCAGTTTCAGGCAGGCCAGCCTTAACCCGCGAGTGAAAAAAATATATACACAGTTGTTTATTGATAACGAAGCGTCTGATGTGGTCGACAAGTATTCCTCAGGAACACTTCTTGGATGGGAATGTAAGAGTAATTTACTGAATGTAAGAGGGACTTTGAATGGGAAGTATAAAGTCTATAAATATTGGATGTCGGATTCAGTGAATGTACCAACTGAAAAGCCCAATTAGTGCCCAAGATACGAGAAAACGGACAAGCCGTCTCAACAGTAGCAATAACCTTAAACGAGAGGAAATTTTATATAAAAGCAGAGTCAGTAGCAAAGCAGAACTGCATGTTGTCTAGAGTATACACCTATTTCAAAAAAGGTTATTGGTCGGCGATTTGAAATCTGAGCCAGACAATTCACCAGCGCAGGTCATCGCTCGAAGATGGTGTTGTATTTAGCTATTTACTGAATGCAAACTACTAAGATAAAACTTAATTTGAAAATAAAACTTAATTTAAAAATGAATTCACAACTAGTGCCCTCAATTCTTCTCGGTCTCATATTTCAGATTTCACGTCTCTGACCGACAATCTATTTTGAAATAGGTGTACATAAGTATGAGACGATGGTTAGTGTAGGCTACAGTAAATGAGGGTAAGCCATAATGCGGTGAAGCTAGAGTAAAGAAGATTGTACTACTGCCATTCAGGGCCAGCTTACTGACTTATGTGTTAGTCTGGAATTGTAGATGGAGCGAAAACCACAAAAGCATTAGTGAAAAAGCTACTGTAAATATGGCAAGACGAAACATGGCACAAACATGAATCCAGTAGGAAGAGCAATTATAAAAATTATACCTGAATACATAGTATATTAAAACTAAACTTTTTGTATTACGACAGAAAACAAAGTTCTACGACAAAGCTGTTAGGGGGTAAAGAAAAAGAGAACGAAGCCGTCAAGTAAGTGATACATAGAACTTCAAGGAGAGTTGTAAGCTGCCATTTGTCTTACGAATACTGGATACTAGTGAAATGACCATAGGAGAGATACCATATCTAGTTTGCTAGGGTGATTATCATTGATGCAGCGATTTAAGAATAAACATGGGAGATTTGAAAAGAGAATCTGGAATGGAAAGTTTGAAATGGGAATTCGTTTTTTCTTAAAGCATTTTTTGTATTGAGTGGTAAACGCACGGTACTAAAGAAATAGAAAACGCGCGCGCGTGCTGTGTGCAGTTATAAAGCACGCGGGTATGGACAGAACACGAGAGAAGTGTTCAACACTTCTCGAGTGTTTTGCCCATACCCAAGTGCTTTATAAAGCCTGGTCCTCACTAGCGACATAAGCATAAGCATAAGCAACATACGCAGACTCAGTAGTGTACTGCTCATT
>WUAP02194329.1:0-21677 GCA_015163945.2 Stichodactyla helianthus | reverse complement strand
TAATTTAATACTCGATTTTCTAATGATAATAGCAAATATACTCAACATCTGTATGAAAAGTTTTGAATTTTCGAACAGTTTTCTTTCCAGTTGCCCCCCAAACAATACATTATGGGGATGTGAAACTGGTGAATAGATAGTACATAGTAGACAGTACTTACAGAGACAGCAATTCTTCCAAGAACTGGTTCTGGTATGCTACCAAAATTTTCTAATGATCCACCTAAAGTTTTACAAAAAAATATACTTTGAAATATATAATATTGACATCTCTAATATTTCACATTGTATTCCAAGCTACAGCTGTTATTTACTTGCGACCAAATACGTGTATGTATCATAAATTATGAAGTCAAGATTAAGCCTGAACTTCAACTATCATACATGTACTACAAAATTGAAAACAATCAATTGATAAGTAATCTGGTACTAGATACAACATGCTAACTTACCATCCATATATTCTGTGCACATTGATATTCTGAGAGGAATTAAGTGAAAATTAGTAGGAAAAAAAAGAAAGAAAAAGAAAAAACCCTGGGATGTTTACTATAATTATTATTATTATATCCACATCCAATGAATATGAGCAATCGTGCGCTCTGATTGGTTCCTCTACTACAAGGATATCAGTTCATATCCCGTGAGTAGAGAAGTAAACAAAATGGTGGAGCATTTTGCCGACGTTATTTCATTTTTTAAACTTAAAAATAATTCTATATTTCTCACAATCCAGTGGATGTGGATATAATAAAACAATTATTCCACTCAATCTCATCATACATGGCTCATAGCCAACTCAGCAATGTGTGCTTCATCAGCTATGAGCTCATGTACAACTTGATTTCGTGGAATAATTGTTAATGATACTTATAAATAAATCCTGAAATGGAAAGAATATCTCACCTGTTTTCAATAAAGAAAGCACCATAGAATTCTATGATAAAAGGTGAAGAACACTGGAAAAAGAAGAACCAAAAAAATAAAAAAATAAAATGAAAGTGGAGTCTGATAGAATAGAAAGCACAAGCAAGTTGTTTTTAATCTTTAATTCCCTTTACTCAACCCTCCATCTACTTTTTCCTTCCTTCATTTCATTCTTTCATTCATTCACTCATTCATTCTACATTTACATTCTGATAAAAACTATAGAAATTAGACTTTGTAGGTGAATAATATGTGGATCAGAAGTGGATATTTAATTACTTAAATTTCTCACCTGGAACAAAATTTCCATTTCAGAGATAATTTGCTTTTGCACCTCTTTTGTCACATCAAGAGGAATTACCTAGAAGGTAAAATTTGAATAGTTTTGCTATTTAAGTAATATTTAAAGAACTAGAGACTGTGTTTTATTGGGATATAAAGATCTGAGCCAAAGGAGAGGATCTTTATACCCAATAAAACAAGGACTTGAGCTCTTTAAGTGACTTCTAACACTTTTTACCAGAAATTTAGTAGATAATATAATTATAGAAAAGTTATTAATTCTATACTCATCAGAATTTCAAACACAGTTCACTAAGGAGAATGCGCATAACACAGTATGTCGTCAGAGGAATTAATCTCAGAATCCCACACAGAATAGAATGTTTGGAAAACTAAGTCTGATACTATTTTCATCCTGCAGAATGTGCATCAGGATGCTTGCTTATAGGCTCTCACTGGTTGGTATTGGGCTTGCTTACTAAGCAATTCCGATTCTGTTAATTCTATCTTCAGTTACCCAGATTGCAAGGTGTTCTTTTTGGTTATAGAACTCATTAATGAAACACGAGTTCTTTAACCAAGATTTCTTGTTAGTTAAAGAACTCGTGTTTCATTAATGAGTGTTTTAACTAAAAAGAACTGTTGGTTAAAGAACTCACATTTTAATAATGAGTTCTGTAACTGACAAGGTCTGGTGTCTTTATCATGGTATAAAGATACCATCATGTGGTACCAATTCGTACATGCTATTGGCCAGACACCCCAGTGAATTTTAATGAGTTTTAGAATGTTGATTTATTTATACCTACTGCACAGTCATGCACAGTCATGAATTCAAAACATTTTCTACAGCAAATATATACTTGTTCCTTGAACATACCTTTACTGCAAATATTTTGTTGTTACTCAGGTCAATAGCCCTTTGAGTTGGAAAAAAAGAATTACTTAAAGGATTCTAACCACATGTGCAACATATTTTTATCACAATTTCTAAGAATTTCACTTTCTGATTGGTTGATTTCCAGCTGGCGAGAAAATCAAAAGTTTCCATCAGTCTTTCTTATTTTCATTTGTTTCTTCTTTGTTCTCATAGTATTTCTGCTAGTTCCTTTTTCTTTCTTAGGGACCATTTATAATTTATCAGAAGGGGGGGTGGGGGGGTGATGGGTGAAAAATTGGTATACTATCTTTTTATTTTGTGTGTACCCCTTAGAGAAACTAATTTTTTTCAGGACCTCCCTATTTTAAACATGGTTCATACAACTTTGTCGAGAAAAAAATTAAGGACTTTTCAAGGGCAAAATGTTAAATTTTCAAGGACAGCAACATAGATTATCTCCATCTTAAGCAGTGTTTCCGTTCAATTTTGTGTTACCATTACATGTCAGTAATCCTTCTTGGGTTTGTTTTGAGCTGTAAAGATTGATCAATTCAGATCACTAATTCACAAGAACCAAAGATAACCAAAGCACATGCTTGGGTCACCCCACATTACTTTTGCAACATGAAAATGAGGTTATCAGCGCCAGTGGATTTAAGAATGAAAAGGCCCCTCTAAAATAAGTTGGCAAGTACTTCAGAACCCCTGATTTTTCATTTTCTTACCCACACTCCCCTCTGATTAGTGTAGTTACAAAAACAAATTCAAGATGGTTTCATACAATATATGCAGTACTGTATATGTCCCCACAGTTTGTGCCATCAAATGGTTAAAATTGTTGGGTCCACAATCTGGTGTCTGTATTTACCTGTAAACTGTTCCTCCATTCCCATAACCAAGAATTTCAAGATGCTGAATTTGGTCAGGATTTACCTATATGCATATTATATACAGATGAAGGTACAATGAATCTTTACAAATGAAAAGTATACTGTATGGACAACTGAAGAAAAATTGTATACCAACAATTTAACAAATATAGATCACTAATTCCCTTTTCAGAGATGGTGACATAAAGTGCATTTTTAACTGTCTTCTACCGGTAATCCAGTAATGCATAATTCTCCTTGATTTAGCACGTGCAAATGAGGTCAGGGTCTGGTTAGGGGCAAAATATATGAAGGAGACTTTGGAAATTGAACAGAAAACAATCAGCATTTTATCAAATGTGGATTAAAATATGAATTAAGAAGGATGTAAATGGGTTTACCAAATAGGATACATGTATCTGAATAACAGAGCTTTTCCTGTTCTTGCTTAGACACAGTGATGAATTTCCTCAAAACTACAATCAGTTTTCAATGTTTTTTACCTTGACCTTGTTGGCACTCACAAATCCTAAAGAATTGTAGGAAACTACGGAAGGAGCATTGCAGTACAATATTGTACCTTGCCACTTGACAGGATGCTTGAAATATTACCGCCTTCCTTTTTGGTAGTGGTGGGAACCCTGTGGTAAAAAAAATTGTTACAAGTTAGATTAATCAAATAAATAGCATTATTTAAATATGTTTAACAAAACTTACCCAGAAGCAGTAGCCACTGGAGGCTGTATTGTTAAATTTGTACTCATAGGGGCAGGCATGCATGTAGAGTTGGATGATGGTGCTGCAGCTGCCCGAGTATTGACCTGTAAAAATTTAATGAATACTTTTCAATAGATGTTTAATTGATGATGCAAAAGATCCTTTTTTAATAATACTTTTCCAACTTACACATTAGCAAACTGAACACACAAACTTACTGTTAAACCACAGATATTTCTTTTCCTAGATGATCTGCCAGCTTAAAAGAGGGAGAGTATTCAATAGTACTGCAGATTAATTTTTTTGAAACTACAGTAGATACACCCAGGACACAGCAGATCAAATGGTGAGGCAGTCTATCAACTAAGGTATCCTTTGCTTTATCAATGCAATTTCAAAATGGCCTCTCTACCCAGCCAAACAATCCCTGCATGCTTTGGGGTCACATTTTGGACCCAATCTAACATGTTGCTATGTACATTACGACCCAATTCAAATCTTTTGGGAATAAGATTCTTTGTCTTTTGTATTTGCATTGCATATGAAAACGCAATGGGACAAAAGTTCATTATTCCCAGAGGTTTTGAATTGGATCCAAACGTACATAGCAACACGTTAGCCAATTAGGTCTATTTGTAACTGGTGAATTGACATGAGTTAAGAGCAAAATAGCATTTGCAAACTAATGTTGAATTCTTACCTCTAGGGAAAATGGATATTGGTTCTAGTGTCAAACCTTGTTTGATCTTTTCAGAGTTCAACCAAAAGAACTACAGTATATCAATTATAAAACAAAAAAAAGATTAACCAATTAAATGAAAGGATACCATGCTCTTACTGTGCCGACACTTGAACCGTGAACACGTCACATTTTTTCAACATTAATGGTTAAAGGTAATTCAAAGTTTTATATCTGAATTTAAGGAGGCTTGAAATGGTTTTTGAAATGGCATACACTAACAAAAATGGCCTTGAAAAATTTTATCCGGGCAACGTATGACGGAAAGTAGACCCAAAAGACCAAAGACCATAAAGTAAAAATCAGAATAAAATTTAACATATGACATGAGACGTTGCAATGACAATGATAGAACACTTCAAATGTACACAAAGTTTTTCATTAAAAAAATCCTCACTTAAGAACGGTATGGTAAAAATTGTTTAAAATGGGCTTATTTTAACTTCATGATCCAATCTTTGATTTGAAAGAAAAGGAAAAAATTTTGTAAGAGGAAATTCTTAAAAATCAATTAAGTTTATTTGAGGATGATCCCTCTTACAGAATTTTTAAATTTTTTCTTAGCACTTACCAATCCTAAAATAAAAACCATGTACAAAGTTTAAAGAAATTTTACTGTCCATTTTTTAAGTTATTTAATTTTTGATTTTGATTTTGATCTATGCATTGTATATGCCTTTAAGAGCGCGCAGATGAAAACCATTTTGAGCCTCCTTAATGCTTCATAAGGTAGAGAGCAATCATGAAACTTTAAAAATAATGTTTGAACATTTTCTCGCACATGAAAAATGCATTTTAGGAAATGTAGAAAAAATCTGAAGTGTTCATGGTTCTAGTGTCCACACAGTAATGAAATTACAATCAACAATTTAGATTATAAGTACATTAATTTTTTCCTTAACTAAGAAGAAATTTATGATTTCAAGATTTTTACCCCATTTATCATTATTTGCAGTTCCTCATCACTCCTCACTGTGATACGGTCCTTCTCCTCATCTTCGTCTGTTCAGAAATAGTATATGTTTCTCATACAGAATTATGTACATGTTAACAGGTACAGTATATCACAGTTTAGCATTACAAGTATTTCTTGCTACAGTATGTTTTATTAAAGGTGCTGTTACACTGCTGTAGGCAATTTTCCTTGCAACTTGTCTCACAATTTTGTTGCCTAGTATAACATAATCGTTGCAAGAAGATATGATCCTTCTCATCTCCATCTGTTCAGAAATAGTATGCTTAGCAATGGTTGTAGCAACACAACTGTGAGACACTTTTGGTATGTTAATATCATAATCATATTTTTGGGATACTTCAAAATCAGGCTCCATCCCATTCCCAAGAGTAACACTTCATATTTTCTCCTGTAATGCTTGAGCAGATACATTACATGTAATATGGAGTAGCCTTAAACAAGTAATTATGCATTCTAGAATTACTTTTCCTAAAATTAGCTTGTGAAAACTTACAGTCAAAGGAGGTCACTGTAACAGTTGGCATAACTTGAGAAACTGCTTCCTGAAGAAATGAAGAAACAATATGGGATGAATGAAATAGGAAACCAATTTACATTTTAACATAGCCACATTTTAATGCATGCTGTGATTGGTTAACCCTTTGAAGCCCAATGGCGGATATATCAGCCATAACAAATGACCAACAATTTTTAATCCAGCGGATTGTCCCATTTTAGTTACCAGGCCTCCCTAGGTTAGGAAATGTATTCGCCATCTTGTATTGTAAAAATCATGGATTTTGAAGCAGTTTTTAATGATTTTTAGCAAGTTTTTTTAAAATCTAAGTTGAAATTTGAACTTTCTGGGAAAATTTAAAGGTCTCGTAGATATGTCTAGCTCATCCAGGAGATATACTGTGGACCAAATTATACAATATCTTGATGATAACTTTGACATTCCTGATGATGGTGTAAATTCTGACTTCAAAGAAGAATCTGATGAAGAATTTGATGAAGACGATTTCGAAGATTTTGAGGACAATCAAGAGGGAATCTTTGCCAAAGATAATGAAGAAGTGAATCTTGCACACGTTGACATCAAAGAGCTTGCTGTTGAGGAAAATCAATCCATGGATGGACAAGGAAGCAACGAATGTGCATGTAAACCAACACACATGGGAAAATAATACAGTCTCAGAGTACTTTAGTTTTTTTATATATGTATTTTATCACTTGTTTGTTGATTTTCTCAAAATTGTCTGTTTCCAGAATTTCAGAATTGCTTGACATATCATGTGACATGATTAAAAAATCAATTTCTGGAACCAACCAACAGAAAGTGTTGTATTATATATTGAAATGTTTATGATAAACTTGTGCTTAATTCTAGAAAGATAAGATATTTTTCACATTTAAGGAAGATGTTCAAAAAAAAAAAAGAATTAAAAAAAAAATCATATGTTGTGTTACAAAGAGTCAACTTTGACATTGATTGACAGGTGTAAAAATACATCAATCATTTTTTTGATAGCTCTCAATAAAGAACATTATAAAATACACTGCCTTTGTATGATGGCCTTTTATCAAATACACAATATTTTACAGATTTTTGTTGAATTTTGACTGTAAAGTTGCTTAAAATCCAAAAATGAATTTGGGCTTCAAAGGGTTAATTCATGTAAATGAGTGTGCATCCTTTTCACAATGGACTGCATGCTGATATGATCAAGAATTATGTGCACCCATGTATTGAAAATTTAAAAAATTTCTTTTTTTCAAATATTCATGCTAGTTTTGCCTATGGCTTTGTTATAAAGAAATGGTTCATACTTATAAAGTGCATCCATTGTAAAATCGATTGCACTTGTGAGGTGAGAAGCTAGAGTTTGACTCGGCTATCCCTTGTGCTACTCTCACACTTCTTTCATGCTTAAGCAACCTCCTGTATCCATTTCACGATGTTTGCACACCAAGAGTGAACCATTTCTTTAATGGTAAAAATATTTTATAGAAAAAGGTAAAGTGTACAAAATTTGTTCAGTTGGCTTTACTTCATTAAAGGTTTGTAAAATAGCTAGCTAAGTCTTCTCTTCGATAGTGAAGTTTTCTCTAAGACTAAAAGCAGTAATAAAATAAAAGAAAAAAGTATTTCTCATTTGCTTGTGTAAGTCTTATAGCATGTGTCTGAATGAAAACTGAGGTTAATCTTTTCCCCCTAAATATATCACATTTCAAAGCAAACCAGCTTTCTAACTTGACATATACGTAAACAAAAGCGAAAATGTACAACGCCTTTACATAAAAACAACTTAATCATTCAATAAATCCTGTAAGATCTCTGCTTACAACATAGTTAATCTGACACATACCAAGACATCACGGAAGTGTATTCCTTGAGGGACTGTCCAGTCTACTGCAGCGCCATCTTCTGGAACAATCCGTATCACTAGAGGGGGCGAAAATGACATATATACATGTAGAGAGATCGAGATAATCACAGCCCATTCATTAAAGAAGTGAGAATATTTCTAAACTCATGTCAAAATTTTCGCCATCTTGAATTTTGTTTCTGGAATGTTCGGGTTTGATCGTGAGAGACTGGTGACGAGTGATAAAAGAATTTCCCAGTATTACCCCCTAGAGTACATATTTGTCACCACAGGGATCCCAATGCTTCTGTTTACTTAGCCTTCGAGTAAAGGGTTCTGGGTCGTCGGTCGTGTGATCAAATATAACTTTTGGAGGAGGTGCTTTTGTAAGCAGCATAAGATATCGTAAGTAATCGATAGTTTTTCCCATCTAAATACCGCGTTAATGATAATTAGAAGCCTTGATTTCGCTTTGTACGATCTTTTTCGTACATTTATTACGTAACGACTTCCTCTTCACCTCCATCGATCATCGAATTCCATTTGTATTGGTAGATAGGGTCACATCGAGTTGTTTGGTAGCTACGTACTAGTTGATACCATTTTGTGTTTGTGGAATAAGGACAATACGTTCTTGAGGGGTAATTGTTGCTGAGTTATTTTGATATGTGGTCAAACTGATCAAACCACACTTTAGGTATTATTTTCCACTGGTTTGCAGGATTTCAAGAGGCCTTCTGCAAATAGTTGAGGGAGGTGTGTGTGCGGACAGAGGGGGAGGTGGGGAGCATTTAATAACCTACTTTTCTCCCTTTTGCCCTCCCCCTGCTACTACTAATACTACCAAAATACTTTGAAGACAACTAATAATTGATATTTGACTGTTGCATATCTCCTACACAGGCTAGCAACGATGCCTCTCCCTAACTGGGCCATTATTGGTGGTGCTTGTATTTTGCCTAACATTGGTGGATGGGCTGGTGGTTTCATCACAAGGTCTCAAATCAAGAGCTGGTATGAAGGTAAGAGCATGAAGATTTTCCTGTTGGTGGGAGCTGTGCCTTTGACAGATAACAAGTGAAACCTCCCAAGGGCATTAGCTTAACGTTCAAAAAACAGTTTTGAGCCTCCAATTTATTTATTTATTTTTAAATTTTACTGATGACCCACCTTCCTAAAGCCTCAGCCCTGGACATCCCTTCCCCCCCACACCCTCCCCCCCAAAAAATTATGTGTAGGTGAAGAATGTGCCTTCCTGAAGTTTGTCTGATACACTGTATTCAACATACAGAACTTTGTCTGATGCAAATATTTTAAAAATACAATTAATAGTTCTGTTTCATGTTCCATAAATATTGCCACTGTAATCTTTGACCATGGATTCAGTTGTACAGGTTTAGCCTCATTTAAGAGCCAATAATCCATAAATGCCAATGACAATACAAAGAATGTACAACTTCAATGGTACCAACACTTTTAAATTCCACAGACTTTAAATAGTATTGTACTTGTAAATGAGGCTAACCCTGTACAAATGAGTTATGCAGTTATGGAATCTGAAACAGGATTGCGCTTAACATTCCAACTGGTTTCAGTCACCCATGTATTTATATGCATACTTCATTCATGATGTGGATATCATGTAGAAATATCAATAAATAGAGGATATTACATGGTCGCTTGGAGATACGAATTTATCTTCGAGTGTTGATGATATCTCTCATGAGTGAGCGCCGTGAACAAGTGAGAGATATTCAACATGAGAAGATAAAATTTGTATCTCCAAGCAACCATGTAATGTTTATTTTATAAATATCAATGAAATATCCAAGGATCAGGGAAGAATTTTAAGGCCATTTGTGATTGGTTGATACAAGGGTACTCATGGCAACGGTGATATCTTCACATGTGAAGGATAAAAATGATATCTTCATTGTGTATGAAGTTTTAGAAACAGGAGAAATCCTGGTATTTCATTGATATCTATATAATAAAGTTTTATAATTGATTTATGGCAGGTTTAAAGAAGCCATCCTGGCGTCCACCAAACTGGGCATTTGGACCAGTATGGACCACCCTCTATACTAGCATGGGTTATGCTTCATATCTAGTGTGGAAAGAGGGTGGTGGCTTCAATGAAACAACCAAGATTCCTTTGATTCTGTATGGCTCACAGCTTGCTCTTAATTGGGCCTGGACTCCTATCTTCTTTGGCACTCACAAGTTAGGAGCAGTAAGTTGAATCAACAGCTGATATGAAGTACATTGGTGGTGCTGATAGGGGTCAAGGGTCCACTTTATCTCAATACATGTGGTTTGAATTGGCATGATAATGATGCTTGTGTTTACCATGCCTAATATATACTGAAGGTGGACTCTGATAATGTCTATGAGCATTGGGATGACAATGTGCCAATTGTTTTAACAATAGATTTGCTTTGTTGAATGATCCAATAGATGTTTGGTTGGAAATTTAAATGAAAATTACTGTACCATCCAAAACAATGGATGTCATTGTAAGCCCACCTATAGCACATTTTGGAATGAGTGGGGAAACTTATATTACTGACTTACAGCACATACACAGTACCACATGCAGTAATACTTCATATATTTCATTTCCAATTGTTTCTGGGTGAATCACTGAATCACAATGCATAGTATAGCTACAGTAAATATGGTACTGCTACAGTATGGGTAAGAATTTGTTGTAGCATTTTCCACCCATTGAAATCCACTCTATGTTAATTGTCCATAACATTTTGTTCCTCCTGTAGGCTTTTGTAGAGATAGGATTCCTGTGGGCTGGTGTTGCAGGATGCATCTACACCTTTTATCCAATCAGTAAACTTGCAGCAGGTCTTTTGGTTCCATACATTGGCTGGGTTACCCTGGCAACAGCACTAAACTACTTCATTTGGCAGATGAACAAGCCAGCAATAAAAGAAGACTGAAAAGAGGAGTCCTTATGAAAATAGTTTTCATACTGTCTCAAAAGCAAAAGAAACATGAATTCAAAGTTATTATAAAATAAGCTTTAGTTTAGATCCCCTAAAAGCAGCTGCAGTAAATTGGTAGGACTAAAAGTGGTTATATTTGTGATTTGAGCTGTAACATTTCTATATTCAATTAAGCAACAAAACTAGAGATGGAAAAGTAAGTGAAACAACCCATTCATTTTCTAATAGTTTAGGCAGTATGAGTATACATGTAATATGTAACCATTGTACTCAGCTAATGATGTGCTTAAATTTCCACATTTTTAAATAAATTGTATTGTAATATAATTGTACAACAAAATGTGCCTGTCTTGCTTTTCATTGATAAATAGCTTATAAAATTTTATAAATTTTAATTTTTAGTTCTTAAATTGAACATTTGAAAAACTATATTTCTTGATCCTAAAATAGTGCATCTAATTTGGGCTGTGCATACATTTTGCTTTAATATTTCATCATATTTAATTACAGTGACTTTCGTTGTATCGGAATGATTTCAAAACTTCGATCGTGGTTTGGGTTTTTCTTAGCCATCAATCATCACTTGGGGGCGGGAGTTATGCGAATCCGTGAAAATCATTGGTTGATTTGAATAACTCCCGCTCCCAAGTGATGATTGACGGCTAAGAAAAACCCAAACCGATCGAAGTTTTGAAATCGTTCTGCACGATACAACGAAAGTCGCTGTAATCCAATTGTAATAAACTGAAGGTCAGCCATACCACAGGTACAGCAGCCATAAAGGGTATGTCGGCCATAACCAGTCATGTGGCCTAGTGGTAGAGTATCTGCCTTATGACTGGGAGGTCGCGGGTTCGAGCCCCGGCCGCATTATACCAAAGACATTAAAAATGGAACATACTGCCTGCCAGCTTGGTACTCAGTATAAATGGTATGGAGTATGGAAGTTAAACACACGGAACCACCAGCAGACCAGCCCCCTGCTGTGGCTTTCACTACGTATGTAGCCATGAGGCCTTAGGGCTATGGAAACGGAGATAGGCACCACCCTATACGTCACTCAGCGTGGGTAGGATTTAGCTTTTTTATACCACAGGTACACCATTTTGCAAGCATTCAATTTGATGATTTTTTGTTTGAAGATACCTGCCTGGTGATTCAAGAACTTTGTGGCAAGCCAGAAATTTGCTAAAATATTAATGTGTTTCAGCCTGTCTCATCACTCTTTGAATTACCTTCCTAGATCCCTTTCTAATCCCCCCCTCCCTCAAAAAAAAAAAAAAAAAAAACACTTAGCTGCAAATACCCTGACTGATCTACTCCCTTAACTATTAAAAGAGGTGGTGGAGATGGAGGACTGGGGGCTGAAGCACCCCCACTTTTTATGAGAATGACACATTCTCTACTTACTAAGCTAGCACCCCCACTTTCAGAATTGCTCCACCGCCCCTGATTAATGTCTCTCCTCCTTCCCCTCATCTCTTTAGCTGTACACATTTTAGTCTTTGAGTCCAAATATGAAGTGGATAAATCAGGAAAACAAACCCCACCTCATCAATGGACAGGGATACTGACAGGAACTTGTAATGGTTCTGACAGCACATGTTGGTGGATATGAATGAACAGTGGTATGTATGTCAGAAAGTCTAGGAAATCTAGATAAGTTGTGGTTGGACCAAGGTTCTTGAGGACGTGGTTCTTTGTATTAGGGTCTAGACCTCCTACTGTCAGCTCTAAAGTCAGGAGTTCCATTGACATTTGTCCAGTCTTCTCATCAGCATAGCATTGGTATAATGACTGCAAAACAATGAGTGATATGGCAAACAATTTTGTGTATTTATGCATTTGAGTTTCAATGTTCAAGAAATTTTTCCAAGTTGATGATGGTGATGATGACCATGATGATCATGATCATGACTGATGGTGGTCACGTGATGATGATAATGATGACTGATGTGACGATGATGATGACGGTGGTAGTGATAATGATGATGACTGATGGTGGTGATGATGATGACAATGATGAGGATGATGAGGATGATGAATGGTGGTGATGGAAATGAGATCCAAGAGCATTAGGCTGAATTTTAGAATCCACTGCATACATACCCCTAAAACTCAAAGAATGAATAAAAACTTGATTTGCTTTTACCTTTGCCCGCTGAAGTTTGTAATCAAGTTCTCTAAAATCCAGTTTAGAGATCAGAATCTTTGCATAGTCACTGTAAAAGAGAGAAACAAAGTGGTGCAATAAGGACTACGGCCTTTAATCAAGATATTGTATGGTCACCGTATTGAGAAACACATAAAGATATTGCCGGTCCAATTAAAATGATTGGATACAAAAACGCTACTACTTACTCCAGAGCGGCAATCTTTTGAGAGAACGCAGCAACAACGGAAAAGAACTTGAAATCTGCTCCGCTGTCGAGGCTACAGTCGCACAACTCTAGTGCCTAAAAGGAATGAAAAAAAGACTTAAAACCTAAATCTACCAGGGATCAGCAACAAGCGATGCTGTCTAGCAGAGAATCAACATAGAGCAGATTTCGTATATGACTGTGTAAAGCTCGCGACACGTACGATCGGTGCCGTAAGCGTGCCTTGCCGCAAGCGTGATGTTTTCTAGAATTTTGACGTGCCTTGCCCGTGTCAAGACCGTGTCACGACCGCGTTCGTGCCACGAGCTTTTCACCGTCATACGGAATTTGCTCTATCAGATTGTAAAGGTCTTTTTAAATCACATTCTTACCCTGTATATATATTTCAAGTGCGAATCATTCAGTAAATTTTTATTGACGCATTCTAAAGCTTCCAGAATCTCTTCTGGGAAAAGAAAACCATCCTCGTCCTCGTCAAACTGAAAAAGAAGAAACGAAATAAAATGTACCCGTATAGTGAAACCAAATCAATGGGGACGTGTCCCTTGTTTACCCGCGCGACGGACGATGCGGTATGAAATATTATCTTTAGGCGCAGTACCCAATCAGAAGAAAACAAACCGTGCATCACCGCAATGCGTATTAACAATGTACGGTTTCAAGGATACTTACACTTTCAAAGATTCTTTTGTAAAACCCTAATTGGCTGTCATTAATGATACAGTACTTGAATATAAAGCAATCTAAAAGGAAAGGCAGCACATGATCAATAATCGTAAGTTTTTAAATGAGACGATAAGCTGGCGGACTGCCCGGGTGTGGCAAACTTCCATGCCGCAGGGGCAGGGAGTGCCTTTGGTAAGTTACACCTTTTAGGGTGTATGTTTGCCGTCAAATAAGATAATGACACGCGTGCGCTGCTTTTTTTGGTGCCTCTTTTAAAAATCGTCTCCTGCTACGCCCACCAGGACGAGATTCAGGTACCTTATTTTTAGGGCTCATTTTCAAAATTTCCGACAAGCGCCCGCGCCTCCTTATATATGAGAGTTCTTCGGGAGGGAAGGTAGGAATGTGGTTATTAGGGAAAGGGGGGACAGTGGTTAATGCGCCGTGGACGCCACACAAAAGACGTCATCACCTTTTATATCTGCGGCAACGAGTCATGCATCTAGGCATTGGATGGCTAGGTTACTTTTTCTCGATTTGGTGATGGAAGCAGTGTTTATGGAAAATTTTAAAACCGCACTGGTAAAGCTAAATACTCACCATCATCTACAGCAAACGCTCCTACATCAGGCGCCAAAGAACTCAGAATTGGGGACTTTTTCTTTTCCGTCATGTTCAGTAACCTTTTTCGTCTTTCCTCGGCCAGCTGCTGACGGAGCAGCTCGTCTCGTACACTGTTGTCTGCACGCGCTCGTGCCAGTTTCCTTTTCGCTTCCTCGCTCGGGGAAATCGACTGTGGCGAGAACATGCTGAATCTCTTGTTGATTGATGGAGGTCTAATATCGACTGAAAGTAAATTGATGGCCAAAGAAAAAAGAAAAAGAAAAAAGAAAAGAAAAAGAAAAAAGAAAAAATTGGCAAACATTTTAGTGAGCCACCGCTTACAAGAATGATTACAAACGCACCAAATCTACCTGGGCCTATTTGTTTTCCCATTTCGCACCAGGTGTCATTCCCTTAGGTATTGTTTCTTTGTTTCTCATTAGCGCTTGAGAAGATACGTTAGTATGCGTGAGATTCAAACAAAGAATCGTACTCTTAAGGGAATGGCACGTGGTCTGAAATGGGAAAACAGTACACCCAAGTGAATTTGGTTTACTGGAGAGAGAAATAAAACGGTCTAAAACAAAGCCAACCTGGTCTTTTTGGAATTTCTGGTAAGGGAGGTGTTGGGATACGGTATGGTTCTTCCAGTTCTCGTTGTTCTTCTTCCGGTTCCGGTTCTAAGTCTGGTTCCGGTTCTTCTTCCTCAACTTCCGGTAAAGCGTCCATAAAACTCGTTATTTCTGGAAGTTTTACTTTCTTTTTCTTCGGTGGTTTCTTCTTCTTTTTCTCTTTTTTCTCGGGTTTTGGTTTCTTTGGTTTCCGTTTAATCTTTGCTGTCTAGAATAAAGAAATTTAGTTCGAATTTAAAAGGAACTTGTCAAAGAGGTCATTACCTAGAGTGTGTGCTCGGCGTATGAAAATAGAATATCAATCAAATGTCATTATTTTAGTTTACCTTTGATCCTTGTACATTAAGGAACGGCGAAAACAATGCTACTTCAACGTCTAAAGAAAAAAATAAAAAAAAGAAAAGTTAGTTTAAATTAAGTTATGCGAGTAATAGACCTCTTTACTTTGTGTAATGTTTTCCCATTTCAGATCACGTGTCACTCCCTTGGGTTTTATTTCTTTGCTTCTCGAAAACACTTGAGAAGATACGTTAATATGGATGTACCTGAAACAAAGAATCTTATTCCAAAAAGGATGACATGTGGTCTGAAATGGGAGAACAATACGCCCAAGCTAAATAGGTCTATTGTATATGAACGCCGACGAAAGTTCAGCATATGTCACTGACTGTTGATCCCAGGTCTACCATTCATGCTGCGGGAAGTTTGAAAACTGTCAAACACTATAGAAAACCTTATGAACGCTATATTTCAAGAAACCTCTCAGGAAAATTGATCAAAACCAAACTGCGCGAGCCATAGAAAAAACAACATGCATATTGTAGAGGAAGTACATGCAATCCTGTCGATGATGTTAAGGCTGCGCGCAATTTAATTAGCCTGCGTCACATCCGGACAAACTACGGTTGCCGTAGTTTGTCCGGATGTGACGCAGGCTAAATTTAATAGAACAGCAGTTCTCTGGGGCCAAGGTTAAAGATGAGAAAACTATACCGGCTTCAATCAAACACCAAACCATCAATTTTATCGAGCCCTGAAACAACCTCTGGGTTGATCCAAGTCAGGGCACGGCTAACACACAGATCGACTCGCTGTTTTTAAATTTAACGAAGGACTGGAAACGAGCTCATGTCGCACTGAATTGTGGGGCTGAATTCGGGGACAAGATCAAAACGTACCGCCATCTTGCATTGGATTCTGGGATTGATTTTTGGGACGAGATAGAGTTCGTGTTCAGTGTCTCTTTGAATTTCGGAAAGGCGAATTGGAATTTGTGTTGATTTTTACGGAGGGAGAAAAACCGGAGAACCCGGAGAAAAAAACCTTGAATCAAGGAAGAGACGCAACAAACAACTCTACTCACGTGAAACGCCGAGTCCAGGAATCGAACCCCAGACCCCAGAGGTGAGAGGCGAGTGCACTACCGCTACGCCACCCTTGAATTCCCAGACGATAGAATACTGAGACGAAGCAGATTTCGTATGGAGAAAAACTACGACCGTGCCGTGGTCGCGCGTTCTGATTGGCTGTGTGTAATCTTGCGCACTGTCTGTGATGGGCTCAAAGGATGTCGTGATTTTCGTGCCCTAACGAGGCCGCGGTGCTTCTACTCCCCACAAGATAGGTAACAAGTCAAAATTCTAATGAATATATGGTTACCTTCCACTTCCTCCTCAGAGGGTAACTCAGCGATTGATTTGACAGTTTCCTCTTCCCACCCCTCCAGAGGTGTCATTCTGTCGAGACTGCATTTGAGTTGTTCAAGCTCGGAAACGTCTCCGTCAATTTCAAAGATCGGCGATGGGGGTTTGGTGACGGGCGATGGTGACACCGGAGGTGGGGAGGGAGTTGGGGGGAATGGGGTTGGTTGAGAAGGGCTTGGTTGGGAGGGGGTTGGTTGGGAGAGGATTTGGGGTGAGGTGCTGTGCGGAGGGGAAGGGTCTTTGGTAGGAGGAGGAGGAGACGAAGGTTCGGACGAGGGGACACTCAGTGGAGCTGGGTTGATTTCAGGAAGGGAGGAACTAGGGGTAACAGCTTCGGGAGACGATAGAGAAACATCTAGGAAGAAAAAAAAAATAATTGACTTTAATATTAAATGATAGAGACTATATTGTTATTGTTATAGCTCGTGTTCTAGTGCTATGTTTGGTTTTCACGTGACGTCATGGCAGACACAAGTTTTCAAGATAGCTTTTACTGTTTGGTTTGCAAACAAAAGAAAAAACTTGACAATTGATTCTTTGTTCAATGGCAACATTAGCGTCGTCACTGGCTGTACCAGCTCGAACAAAGAACTGATGCTCAAGGGAATGACACGTGGTCTGAAACGTAAAAAGAATACGCCCAAGTGGATTTGGTCTATATTGATTTGAATTTCAAAACGAAAATAGAGTCAGATGATTTCTATTTAAATGATATATAGAACCCTTGTGATTATTTTCATACTTTATTTATTCAAATCCGTAAAACTGATACCCAATCATGAGTAAAATGGTGCGCAAGCTATATGCATTATAATAGGCTTTTTGCACTAACAAGTCACGTGACCAGCCCCCAGTGCCAAGCACCAGTGTCAAAATGAGCTCCAGAAATGAAAAGAGCATCTCGATATTAGTAAGAAGGCGAAGTTTCAGCTCAAAATAATTGACACATGAAAAATGGCATGAAATATGAAATTGAAAATTTCATTAGGATTTGTATTAGAATTAGTCTCCTTTTCTGCTGTTATTAGTGTCGGTCAAATTTAATAGCGGCTGCAAAAGAGACTATATTGGAATATGTGTTGGACAGCAAGTTCGTGTAGTCCAGTACATTTTTCGATACAAACTCTTAAGGCTGGTTTTCACTTGCGTCGGAGTCGGAATCGGAGTCATAAGCAGTTAAAGTGAAAACCGATCGTCGGCGGAATCGGAATCGGAAGCAGAAGCCTCGATTAAATGTTTTTGCATTGGAGAGGGCCTGGAGAACAGCATTGGGATTGGTTGTCTGCTTCTGCTTCCGATTCCGATTCCGATATTCTGGTTTTCACTCACCGTAAGGATCGGAGTCGGAGTCGGAATCGAAAGAAACTGGAAACCTTCCGATCCCGATTCCGACGCGCTTATGACTCTGATTCCGATTCCGACGATTCATGACATTTCTCCTGTGTCAAACATTTTCAGCTGAAACTTCACCTTCTTGCTAATATCAAGATTCTCTTTTTATTTCTGGAGTTTATTTTGACACTGGTGCTTGATTCAATAGGGTTGTGATCACGTTACCTGTTAGTGCAAATGGCCTATAGTCGGATAAAATTATGGCTTGTCATGTCAGGAATACCTGAGAAACTCCCATACACTTCTACTCTCATTGCAATTCCATTCCGCCATGTCTTGGGGCAGAACCGAACGTAACGAGCATCGACAGGGTTTGACAAACTGTGTAGAACAACTGTGTTATTGTCACTGTTTCCATCAAAAACCTGCAAAGGAAGCATGTTTACTCACTTGAGAGAAACTTACAAAAAATTATTATCACTTAAAAATCTACTTTAAAAAATGGTTATTGTTTCTAACCGGGAATGGGGGGTCGAAGGGTTTAGGGCAGTTAACAATTAAGGATTTGAAAAATAAAGAAAAATAAGGGGGGAATCACAGAAGGTTGTTTACATTTTGCCCATAATGAAGGGAAATTACGAAAACCCATAGTGCATAGAGGCGGAGATCAGTTAATTTTTAATGCAGCTTCCCGGAGTTACCCATAATTCTCCTTGATTTAGCGCGTGCAAGCGAAGTCAGGGTCACGTTAGGGACAAAATATATGAAGGAGATTATTGCACAGCTTGACACGGTTTTCTTTTGTATTCATCAGGATGTATCTCGGATATATCCCGATGAATACGTTTATGACGGCTATGTAGTGTTTACAACATGAGCAGCCGTGTTGTATCAGAATTTACAACATGAGCCAAAGGCAAGTGATTATAAATCTGATACAACACGGATGTGAATGTTGTAAACTACTTAAACAACGTCTAGGTGTATGTTCTCATGTTCTACTGATTTTTTTCGAAATGAATCAAGTTCGGCTGAGAAAATCCAAGTTAAAGTTTATGCAAATGAAGACGATTTTGTATCAGAATTACAACCTCCTCCATGGTCACTGGTTTCTATTGTGTTTTGTTCATTAACAATTATTCGTGAGTTGTTTAAATACTACTTATAGACAGTTGGTTGAACATCGGACTATCGTGCAAAATAGACCTCTTTACTTTACCCATTCCAGACCACGTGATGTCACTCTTGGGAATTAATTCTTTCTTAAGTTGATAGGTTAACATTTTCATAATAAAAGAACGATTCCCAAGAGAATGTCACGTGGTCTGAAATGGGCAATTTGCATACGAAGGTAAAGAGGTCTATTAATCAAAAGCTGTGAAACAATTTTACTCTCCGAAATTCTACTTTTGTCTTAAAAACATTGAAAACTTTATCGTGCTGAATGAAATGTACGTGTATATAAAATAACATAAATCGTATATGAATTGTATTTTTTCATATCAGTGTCTTACATATTTTTTAATCTCATTTTATAATTATTTTATTCCATTTTATACCTTTCAGCCAGTGATATTGTTAAGTATTTCTTGGAATTCATTTGTTCAAGTTCTTCAACGAGCTTCTCTGTACAAAATGTACAAAACGTTGTAATAGTTAATTACCATGAATTAATTAGTATGCCACATATCGTCACGTATATTTTTTATTTATTTATATTCATTTGTTTATTTGTTTGTTTATTTATTGTTTGCTTATTTCTATGAAGAAAGAAAGATAAAATCGAAGATAAAAAAAGAAAAGTTCTAAATTTACCAAGATGATATCAGTGGTCACCCATCCAAGTACTAACCCAGCCCTATAGGATTTGACTTACTGTCTTCAAAGTACAGCGCATTTGACCACTCGTCCATCGCTTAAAAAGATTTAGCATATCAATACTGCCGAAAAGAATGCACCACAAAGACTAGGTTATTTTTGTCTTTCAAATCGATGTGAACCGTGGTTAGAGCAAGGGGTTGGTCGTATATGGTCTGGGGGACGGCCAGCCTCTCCCCTGATGCTTCGGCAAAGATTCTCTAACCCCTAAGATGACAGAACGGAAATCCATACTGCGCCTCAGCTTTCAAGGGAATGTCTCGGGGGTATGGTTAGTGTGTTCACCGATTTTTTTTGTTCTAATTACCGTGGCAGACCCAGGTTCGAATCCCGAAAGGGTCACATTTCGATTATTCTTTTTTTTTTTTCATTTCTTTCTTTCTTTCTTTCTTTCTTCATTCATTAATTCATCTATCCATTCATTAATTTAATTAATAAATTAATTAAGTTTTATTTATTCATTTATTCATTATATTTTTCTAATTCCTCTCCGTTTAAATCGTCTGACAGCTTAGCTCAATTTAGTTATTCATATAGATAAGATTTTGGATAATTTGTTTCATGTGCCAATTATACACCTACTTGAAAAAACGTTGTAACAGCCGAAAGCAACAAGCCAAGTCCGCAAGGCAGCAAGTCAGTAATTAATCCATTTAGAAGCGGTCATTCTAGTCTTTTGCAATGGCAGGCTGATCAAATCAAATGTGTGTCCGAAGACGCGTTTGATTTTGGTTTTGGTCTATTAGTCTATATATATGAAGAATGAATACCTTGACAGCCCCGCCTTCACGGTAACTGTTCCATTTTTTCCCGTCATTACTGTAAGCCAACGTGTATGACTGCACCCATCGAAGACCTTTCTTAGCGACTGGTTCTTCACCGGGGTAGCCTTGTGTAGCCACCTTGAGTGTACACGGACAAGAAATTAAACAAAGAAAGAAAGAAAGAAAGAAACACACACACACAATTTGGATTTTTATTGACATCATACATATCGTTCTTCATTGTTTGAGTCCACACTGTCTCGGCCTATTAAAGCGGACATCTAACATAAATGTTATGGGGCTACGCACCTGTCATCTTCATTAATATGCATCCCTTAGTCTTCCGTTGATTATGATTAGTTAACGGCGCATGCTCTCTCTACATATGCATGAGAACTTTCGCTCTATAAACTATTTCGTATGAGTGTGAACGGTACGGCAAATTCAGTAACCGTACTTTACCGTAACCTTAATTACGAATGGTTATTGAACGGTTTACACGTAAACAACTGGGAAGCCATTTCAGTGTCACCGCATACCGTACCGTGTACGTGCTGTAAGTCAGTACCGTACGTTTCCCACTCATACGATAGCCATTCTTATGGGAAGCCAATTTAGTGTTACTGCATACCATACCGTGTACGTGCTGTAAGTCAGTACTGCACATTTCCCACTCATACGATACGCTCTATGAGATGAAAACTTACTTGCATCAAAGTTGCTACACCCCCAAGATCCACCTCAAGGTACTGCTTTTCGTTGTTCTGTTTTGGGCACCAAGCCCCACCTTTCTTCGACGATTGTTTCACATTGTTCAAGCGGGCCTGGGCCCCAGAATGATAACGATTACATGAAGATGATGCTGTGATTGAAGAGTCTGGTATGAGACCACTTGATATACCGAGAGGGACTGGAACCACTCCTGCCATCAGACCAGCTAAAACAAGATATACTTATTTCAATTAAGTTTGTCACTTTAAAACCTAGAAAGCTGAGACCGACAAGAATTATGGGTAGATA
>WUAP02194218.1:0-21688 GCA_015163945.2 Stichodactyla helianthus | reverse complement strand
GACAAGATCTTAATTCCACTGGGAAAAATCCTGCGAAGGTGATTGGTTGCTATTGTTTTGGCCGGAACCATCAATAATACCCAGTAGCAAGATGCGGGCGTAGTTGGTTAGTGTGCTGTCTTCTGCTAAGCAAGAGGTCCGTTGTTCAATCCTCAGTGACCTCACACACTTGTTTCGACTTCTCTCTAATCCGTATGGCTTTAGCTTTAAATACCTTTAAAACGGAGCACTGACAGAGAGAGGGGGGTAAAGTGCGCACCGTCGGCTTCCATCGATACCAGCCTCGTAGCTAAAGGAACTACCAACGCTCAATAAAAGCATAAGAAAGTTACCGTAAAAAATAAACTGCCAAGCTTCTTATGATTAATATTTGCCGCACAGGTGGAATGATAAATGGACCTAACTGGAATGCAGTCGAAGTATATAACCCTGTCAGTGATCGATGGGCCTTTGTACCAAAACCAGCCATCCCCAGATCCAATCACACACTGGTTACCACGGAAACACATCTCTACGTCATAGGAGGAGACGGCCACGAACTTGAGCCCGTGATCAGCGTAGAGCGGTACGACCCGTCATGTGATACATGGAGTTTCGTCTTACCAATGAGCTGTGGTAAAGTAGGCGCATGCGCAGTAGTGTTAAATGGGAAAATCCTTGTTTTTGGTGGTTCGAATGGATACCACACGTTGAAACAGTGCGAGGCTTATGATATGGATCGGCATCAATGGAAGGCGATTGCAGGTAAACACGATAAGATCTCGTTGGGAATTTTGAATCATGCTAAAAGGCCTCCATGTATAATCCCCAACCCCCACTGTCACACACCCCACTATAACTTAACAACTGTCCCTCCTTCCTCTCTCATTCAATAGCCATTGGGAATGGGGCAACAGCTAGCACTCAAATTGATACGCCTGCACCCTTGACAAGCCTTATCAATGGATTCATTGTATCATAGCAGTAAAATTTTTCGTTATGCGTTATTTGACATTCATGAGTTACATTTATTCTGGCGGACATCGGCGAGCAGTTTGCGCATGCGTCTGTTTGAGGTGCTGACCAGGAGAAATGCCGGCTCTAGAACGACATTGCATTCGATCCTCAAACAAACTCATGCGCAGACCGCAGACTTCAGTTACAGCAACGAAGTGACCTATGTTTAATTGTTGACTCCTTGGATGCTTTCCCCCCAGATATGAATGAATTTCGTCAAAACGCAGAGGCAGCAGTTGTTGGTGGCCACGCGTACGTTGTTGGAGGAAGAGACTTTTACGGCAAACGGTACCTAGACACGATAGAACGATACGAGCCATCCAAAGACCAATGGACTGTCATATCACAGATTCCTATTCACAAGAGAGGCTTTAAATGTCTTGCTGTTAAAATTTCTAGGGATCATCTTCAGCCCTTCACAAAAACTAAAATGTCCTCTTAAAGGAACGTTTACATGGCATGTACCTTCTAATTTTGCTAGTTTTTTAATAATTCTCGAGACGGTTATACTTGTACATCAAAATTCAATGAAGTTTTTTACGAAATATGCTGCATGGCATAGGCACTGATCGAAAAATAAAGAGCTACAATGCAATGAGTCAGGGCCTGGCTACTGCACCCCTTATGTTCTGTAATTTCTTTTATTATTATTTTAATTATCAAAATACTATAATACCACGTTGATTAAATTATATAGAGTGCATACCATATATCCGTGAAAAAGTTTACTAACAACATTGTACAAATTAGTGCAACGTTTTGTATAGAAGTCTTTACTAACTATACTATTTTGTGCAAATTTGTGCAATTTCTTACAAAGTTTTTCACGGATATATGGAATGCAATCTATTTGAGTCGCATTTTAAGAAAATTAAGGGCAAGACTTGGAATTATTATAAAGTTTTATCTTTTAGTAGTTTGCAACCAGTAAATAGCTCAGTAACTACGCCACCTTCGAGCGATGACTGATCTGCGCTGTCGAATTGTCTGGCTCAGATTTCAGATTCCAGATCACCGACCGCACCCTTTAGTTTTCACATAGATGTATTGTACAAAGAATATACTGCAAGTATCGACTAATAGCTCCCTCAGCAACATTAATGCCACAAATAGCGAACTCTGGAGGCATAAATTTGTTTGCGTGCACATGCACGGGATACGTTTGGATCAAAAATAGTGCCGCGTCATTTTTGAAATACATCCCTTCCCTCCTACCCAATCCCCAGACCGCCCCACCAGAGGGCCCCTATGCAGACTAATAATACGGTTAGGTATTGCAGTTACTAGTAATTCTCCAATTCCCATGCCAACCAATGCAAATTGTCTGCGGAGCGAAGGGTCCTGAATATTTTAACCATTCTCTATCCGTTTTAGTTTACAGTGCGACTACAACCAAGGCCAGCCAAACAAATTTTCAGATAAATTTTCATTGTTCATTTTTGACACTCAACGACAGATTTGTTGCGAGATTCTACAGCATACGATGCTTCTTGCTCAATTTCAATATAATTCGTACATAAACAAAGCCACTTCTGTGCATTTTAAGCGAATTTCAAACATTTGTAGAGATTCTATAGTGTTTATATACTCAATCGTGATTGGATAATTTAAGGGAAAATTTGTTTAGGTGCAGCCTTGGTTGGAGTAGTCGCACTGTAAACGTCTGGGAGTCATTCATTCCTTAATTACTGGCTTGTCCAGTGAGAGGTTACCCATGATTGGTCAATTTCCTCTCCATATCCCTCCCCTTACGATCATGCATAATGCACCGTCTCTTTAAGTAGATACTGGCTTTAGGCAGGGTTCATAATTTGATGTAGATGGGACTGAAGATTGAGGTGGTTATGATCTTCAGCGTTTTTTTGGGGGGGAGAGGGGAAGTGGGCTTGAAGGGGGCTTCGAAAATTTCCCCAAAAGTAAAGGTACTAACAAGGGGAGTCGTGGATTTTTGCTACAGTTTGCAGAATATTACATGTGTGTGTGTGTGTGTGTGTGAGTGTGAGTGAGGGCGGGCAGGGGGGGTCAGAAAAAAATTCACTTTTTCAATGAGAATGTCATATATCAGTTATCACTAAGAACGCTCCGGTAAACCCATTTTCTATTGAAAATTTCAGTTTACTAGAAAGGGAAGCAGTGGTTCTGTAACAAATTTACACAAAAAATAGCTTGATATTGACAATTGAAACCAAAAAGATTTTCACTTTCGTACAAACAGGGTTAATTTTTTTTTTTTTTTTGTTGTTGTTGTTGTTGTTGCTGTTCTGCATCTTTTTAATCATCGTAGCATTTTTTCCATTTCCCATCAACATATGGCCTGTTATTTTGGAATTTGCATGAGAAGTCTCTGTTCTACCCTCCAGAAAAATGGCCTCTGCTCGCAGGGTACTATTCTTGCATATGGATAAGATTAACTATGACAAAAGCATGGTACATAAACGTTGACAAAAAGAACGTAATTAGATGATTAATTGCTAATTTACACTAAATCCCTCTCTGTTGCTTACATTGGCTACTACGAAAGTGTTGGGCTCGAACGGTTTCACTGCCTTTCAACTCTAAAAAAAAGTTTTTTTCACGTCTTTTATTCAGAATAGAACAGCATTAACTTTTTTTTATCAAGTATGCGATCATTTTTCAGTTTCAATGGCGTAAAACTTCACGCCTACTTCAAAAACAGAATAATCCAGATGCAATATTAAATCATAGTGTTGTCCCTTCTATGGACTAGTTTTTAATCCACAGACGTCATATTACGAGCTCCAAATTCTCATTTATCCCACTTACTTTTGTTCCCGCGCGCTCTCCCAGAACTAATAACCTCTAATAAATATTAATGATTCATTAAAAAACCGCTTGAGCGTGAAGCCGCTGTACATACACTCCAAGAGAAAATTCCAGTTCAATCTTTGGAGTTTAATAGAAATATTTTCTCGCTGTCATTTGGTTGTTTATCCTTGAAAAACCGGACTAAAATTTGATTACAATTCAAGGTAAGAGTGTTAATAAGGTGCTTTGTTTCATGGTTTTTGATAAAATAATGTTTTTGTTGGATATTTTTGAGCGGTTAGTTTGTCGAAGCGAAGGACGCTGTAAA
Organism: Stichodactyla helianthus; assembly: GCA_015163945.2. Classification (NCBI taxonomy): domain Eukaryota; kingdom Metazoa; phylum Cnidaria; class Anthozoa; order Actiniaria; family Stichodactylidae; genus Stichodactyla; species Stichodactyla helianthus. The sequence continues at coordinate 17,598 of WUAP02194218.1, read as the reverse complement.
CAGTCTCGTCTGTCAGGCTCACCAAAGCTAAGTTGTTGTCCACTTTTCTGACGAGATCTGTTTGATCATCGATAACTTATCCGTATTTATCCTGCCTGCTTTATTAAAATACGTATTCAAACTAACGATCCTGAATGTCAAAAAGAAAATTGGAATGATTTCAAAGCGAAAATCCTTATTTGAATTGTAGTTGGCTCGCGAACTTATTCTGCATTGAGATTTTGTTTTGAACGATGTAAACAATCCTATATGCTATATAAAAAAGGCGAATTGCTGGTTAAAATAATCATTTATCGTTCTAGGGAAGATTCTCACTCAGGTTTCTTTGTTATGTTATGATTTTTGTAGGTAAAAAATGGCTAATTCCGAGAACAGGGGCTACGGTTGCTGGCCTGGATTTTTCATAACATTCGAAGGCTTTCTCAAAATCCTCGAATTTGTAAGTATATTCCCTAGTAATTGATTTTCCTTTAATCAAAAACTTATATTTATGTCTCAGCTGGGAAGGAGTTTGGATTTAAATCTATGTTTTGGACAGAGCAGCTTGTGAATTTTGATTTATCAAAAGTTTTTTGTTGGAAGTTTATATTGAATTATAAAACCATTCCAAGTATGTACTCTATGCCGCGCCCAATTTAATGCTCAATCAAACGAATATTTATATGACAAATCCTTTGTTTAACTCCTGAATTATTTTGCTGGCAACGTATTCCAGGGTTCTTAATTTTTCTGGGAATTTTTTTTTTGTGAGATTCAATATAGAAAATACATATTTTACTAGAATATGATATTGATATTTGAAATGGTTTTGTGGAATGCAATAATCATGGTTAATCAACCATTAACCTTATTACGTCCACACAAAAAACGTTATGAAATTATTACTTATCTATTTATTATTTATTAACAATATTTCCACCTGTAATTATTTTGATGAAATCATAAAGAATTTGGGTACCTGTAGTCACAGCATGGTATCTAACATTTCCTTAACTCATTTGCTGTAGTTTAAAAGTTGCTTCAGAACAACAGGTGGAAAAACTTAGAGCTTTACTAGATTTTGTAGTAACTGCAATATGTGTGCAGTCTGATTGCCTAAAAACCATATATGAGCATGGAAACCTGGTTTCCATAGTGGTTCGTGATCCTAAAACCTTTCTCCTGTATGCCCAACATCCTACACATTGATAAAACACTGTAGAACGTAGGAAAGAATTTTCTAAGGCTTAAATTATTATAAAATTTATACTTTGATGCTTATTTGTCAACTAGATACTGTAAGTTTTTTTTAATCAGTCCTATCACACAATATACTCTAATATTTCTCCATATTAAGAGTTAAGACTATCTGTCCATATTCCTGCCAACTGGTGCATATATCTTGACAGCTGGAAATTGATTGCCAATTCATTATGCACACATGATGTGAAATATTATGCAGTTGAGATTACAAAATAAAATATAACGTTTGGAGTTTCGCACCACCAATACACACACACAATCATCAAACTAATAAATAGGGGACTATACTATACAGGCACAAGAAATAATTGAATAATCATTAATAAATTAGATAATTTTGGATTCAGATTTTTTTGGTCATGTATATATACACATTTCATGAGCTTCACTTTCTTTAAATGTTAGCTCTCTTTCGTAATCATTCTTTAAAGCTTTCTGTAAATCTTTGCTTTTTTATATTCTTAAGATATGAATGATCTAAAAATTGACAAAAATAAGATCAAGGAAAAAGAAAAAAATCACTATATAGATGTGCAGAATTTTAACTGAGAGTGAAAGAAATCAAAACTTTGACAGCCTTACTAGAAATATTCCTAGAGGATCTTGGTAATATATAATTTATATTGTGGTCTTATGTGCAGGTTTTTTTAATTTTTTTAGTTTGTAAGTAATAACTCTGATATTCTTAGCCAATGATATTTTTTCACTACAATAATAATAGCAAAACAAAATTAATGTTTTGAATATAGCTTTCATTTGTCATTCTACTGAAGACCTCCACAGCTACAATCAAAATGTCATCATGTTATATAAACTTTTCAGTGATGTAAAACCATAAAGCATCTTCAATTTTATGATTAATATCTCACACAAAGCCTCAAATTTGCTATATGGCTTTTACTTTGTCATTTCTTCAAGAAATTAACTTAAGTTAATTTGTATTCATTTCATCAATGTATAGTGTAAAAAAAAAAACACTATACATTGATGAAACAAATACAAATTAATTTAGTATGAAGCCCAATGTACAGCCAAATGCTAAATTTACTATTTTAATTTTTTCCATTTTAGATTCTTGGACTCATTGCATTCGCTTTGGTTCTTGGTCATGAGAAAGCAGAGTTGTTTTCTCACTATGGGTTCTTCATTGTTGTTAGTGCATTATGCTGGATCTGTGCATTCATTCTTCTCTTATTCCATTTGTTTGGATGTTGTTATGTCTGTTGCCTTGGAAAATGGCAGAAGGAATACTCCTTGGTAAGTTGAATAGTTTACTAGGTTACTGTAAATATATATACAGTATGCCTCTCACGAGCAGATTTCATATGACTGTAAAAAGGTCTCAGCATGGTCAGTGCTGTAAGCGTGCCTTGCCATGACTGTGATGTTTTCTAGAATTTTGAAGTCCCTTGGCATGCCGTGTTTGTTCCAGGACTTTTTCACAATCATAAGAAATCTGTTCTATAACCAAGTGTGAGGGCCTTGCTGTAAGTTATGGATCAAGTTTATTCACTGCCTTATAGCCCAAGCAGCTGGTAGCATGCAGGCTATGAAATGTGGAAATAAACAAGGTTCCATATTAACTTATCCATGAACTAAGCATGCAAAGTTAATTAGATCTTTATTATATAGCAAGGTGTAAAGTATGGACTGCAAATGCTCAAGAGAGTAGAGCTTGTGAAATTACCTCTTCATATTATAAATTATATATTATTTCATAATTGACACAGTTTTCTTTGTTATTCATCAGGATGTATCTCTGATACATCCCAATGAATATGTTAATGAGGGTCAATATCTAGATACATCCCTTGAATTTGTAATGAGGAGCTCAAACTCAACATACCTGAGGCAGGATTGCGAAGCATTTCCCAGCAAAAGACTACTTATTTAGCAGTCTATTGGCAAGACCTTGGCTTATTGTCAACCCTGCCCTCCCGGCTCAAAAGTTTGCAAGCCCAAGAGTCATCAAGTGATCTCTTTGCATCCCCTCTTCCATGTGGGATGAGTCAAAGCATTTACTCTGACGTAATTATCTTCTGTGCATGCTATTATTGCATATGCAAGTATTATCACACTGTTTCACTGTTTTCTCTTGAGAATTGCTGTGTTGTGAAGACCTTCTCAAGCATGAAATAAAACACTTAAATACCTCAAATGTTGAGCCTACGGTCTTCGGGATGTATATGACTTATTGCCCCCATTCCCAGTATTTAACTCTTAATGACTACACTTTTCTCTTGTGGGAAAGAAGACAAAATATATTTTGAACAATTACGTTTCCCTATTAGATTTCTTTGATTGCCCTGTATTAAGGACGTTTACATGTAAGCAAACATAATAAAAGTAAAATAATTAATTTTTTGAATCTTTTTTTTGTCTTTTTTCAGTGGATTTTCCTTCTCAGCTATGCCCTGTCATTTTTCTTCTTCTTCCTGTTTGCATCAGCTTTGTTGGCCCAGTGGACATTTGGAATTGCTCAGTTTATTATTGCCACAGTAAGTGGTTCTGTGGTTTAATTCCCTGAAGAACCATTTTCGATTATTTCTAAAATATTTAGTTTTAGAGTGATGGCTAATCTGTTTAGAAGTTGACAATGTGATAAAAAGAATCTGTTCCCAGAAAATTATAAATTTTGATCTTCTCAATGGAGAATAGCAAAAGTCTCAACAGCATGATAGGTATTGGAATAGTTTTGTGCACCAATGTTTGCATTCTTTATCTGGTAGAACCAGACAGCTAACTTTGTACTGGTTTAACATACAAAAGCCTGTACATCAAAGTATGTAAATACATTAAAAGTGGTCATACTTTTGTGCATCATGCTATGAAAATAAACCCCTCCCAGTCCCTCTACATCTCTTGGAAATTTGAAAACCATGCTCTAAGGGAAGGTAGCATTATTATTCTGGAAAAACAACGTAAATACTAGTTATACAATGCTTTAGAGTGGCATACTTATAGGTTAGAGACTGTTGTGAGTGTTTTGTTTACAAATAAATGCATGTGCTGAATGTACAATGAATGAGAAATTTCAATACTGCACAAAGCGAAGCTGAGTGCAGTATGGAAATTTCGAGTTCATTGTACAGTCAGCAAGTGCGTTTATTTGTAATCAAAACACGAACAAAAAGTCTCTAACACTTTTAATATTCAATCAGAGTTCACTGCAGTACACAAATATGTCGCGGCCGTAAAAGCGTGCATTATCACCATGCATTATTACAATAATGCACGCTTGGGCTTGATGTTGTCACATACAGCAAGATCACGTGATCGATTTTAGCCAATGATGCACATGGATTTTGTACAGTGAACGATGATTGAGTATTAACATGGAATATCCAACACATCCCTTGTATTAACTGTTTGTACACACAAGCCTTTAGGTTAGTGTGTATAAAAAGAAAATACAAGTGACAAGTGGGATATTCCATGATGTGCTGTGAGAAGGCATTGTATAACTATTTTATCCCACACCATTAAATAAATACAAATGCAGGATGGGAAAGAAGAGTGGAATACTGACGAATATACATCGGTCTTCCTGCATTCTGAGCTATTCATGGGAAGTGCACTATAACAGGGTGGTGATGGTTATACCACCAATACTGTACATAGCCAACATCATTACAATGTCCATTATTTCAACAAAATGTTGAGGAAAATCTGATGCACAGCTGCAGATCGGAGGGGCTGGAGTAAGATCATTTTGGCCACCAGTGGATATCAACTGTTGTAGCTTTCCCAGTCAAATGAGAGAGATACCACCATTTAAGTGTTTTGTTCTGATTTGTTTTTCCAGATCATTGGATTCATTTTGACCATCATCTTCTTTATTGAGATAATTATCTACTATCGCCGTGTAAGGAAGATCAGATTAACAGAGGTTGCATATGAAGGAGCCAAGACACGTAACATCTAAGTAATCAAACATTTTACCTAATCTATAAAACCGATTTCAACATGAAAAACTAAATCACAACCTGGATAATGGCTGGCTAACAAATGAAACTAAATGAATATCCTGCTGTCCATGTGTATTGCGCCACTGCAATTAATTAATATACCCTCCCACTCAGCCAACACCCCTTCCCACCCCGACCCCCAGGAAGCCCTTGGAGATAGCAATTTAGTAATATAGTCCAGACACTGGATCATCCTTTACTGCTCACTTTTTTTGTTTGGGCTTCCTTTCCTCAACACAGAAAGTCCAAACAAAATAGGATAGCAGTAAAGGATAGTGCAGCATCTGAACTGTGTAGCATTATTGAATGGAAAACTTTGGGCTTCAGCTAGAAGACACTAAAATTGTGATGTGATTCTGAAGACACTGATAAGGTGGAATTCCTGGGGTCTTTCCAAAAGTTTTCCATTGTCCATCAGTAGAGAGTCCAGTCATCTGGAAATCCTGGGGTTATGAGAAAAAAGGGGGATGTCTGTCACTGGGGGTGCAAAATTAAAGGGGATCCATTCAAAAAATGCTACTACACTTGGCTTTAGAACTATCTGCTTATACCTTGCTCATCTACCTATTTGCTCATAGTTGTAAAATGATGTAAAAATGTTTTTGGTTACCTTTGAATCCTTAACCAGTTACTACAGGCCTTATAAAAATGGTATAGCTCCAGAAAATGTTCATAATTTTACTAATGGAAACTCCAAGTTCCTTCAGGAATTTCTTTATAAAAGTAATTGAGCGTATCCTTCAAAACTTACTACACATAAGGGCGTCCAATGCCCCTCTTTTGGGTTAATAGATGGATATTTTCTGGAACTGTATGCTGGATATATTTTTAAAGATACAATAATAACTTATTGTCTAACATTTAATGCTGTTAAAGTTAGAGATAAAAAATTGTTTAGATTTTAGATGACTTCAGTTATCAATCACCACTTTTCATAAATTAGTGCACTGGTCAAGCAAAGCATTTAATTGAATTTCTTGAGGTTGAAGATTTGAATAATCCTTTGAATTCACCTTGTAACCTCAATAGGCCACTTCCAAGATATGCTTCCCTTGTCAAGTACAAAGGTTTGAGTTTGATGAGGGTCCTGAAGGGGTAAAATGGGAGCTGGGATTGGCCTTTTTTGGTCTGGGAAAATGGGATTTGATGCACTGGGACTGGAATTTGGCCACTGGGAATAGGAAAGAGAACAACAGATGGGAATGGGATTCGTTTTTCACCTTTCAACAATTGTCGAAAAACCCCGCAGTTATAGATCATTAAAATTCTTAAAAGACATTAAAATGAACTTTGACACTCTGCCTCCATGTATCAACAAGCAGTACCCAGTCCCATGCATCTATATGGTCAATGGTATTGCTCAGTAAAGTGTAAAAATGGTGGCGAATACTCAAATTGTCATTGCTGTAATCAACTGACTGGGACTTGGATTTTGAGGAAAAGTTAGGCTGGGAAATGGGATTATACCCCCCCTCCCCCTTCAGGACCCTCTTTGAGGCTCTGCTAAATGCTCAGTGATTCTTGACAACTGAAATGAATTAATTTAATTTAGCATGGAGCCTCTTACTGAAACCTTTTGTGGGTGACAAGCAAAGCATATCTCAGAAGTGGCCTATTGAATGCATTTTGTTTGAGCAGTAAAATGTATGGAAAGTTGTAGTCAGTTTGTATATAATTGCGTCCTCATGACAGGTAACTGTTTCTAGCATTATCGTTAATGTAGCCATGTATGTTTCTTTACTTGTGATAAGCAGTTGTGGAAATACTGGGGTACTGTAACAGTGAAAATGTATTGGCACCACCAGTTTGCTAGCTGAGCTAAATATAGTTCACACTGTTATTGGCTGGCAGTAGTGATGTCATATTGTCTTTCACTGTCTTTCTGGATTATTTTCATTCACTATAACCATGTTTTCCATTATATCTTAAAACTGAGATACACCTACTTGCAAAAAGGTTGTCATAGGAAAAAAGAACTTTAGTAATTTAGTGAGAAAGGAATAAATTATAAGACAAAAGAAGATCATTGAAGCTTAACTCTGAAGACAAAAGAAAGAGTTTGGCTCCAGTGATCTACTTTTGTCATTTGAATTTATTCCTATCCCACTAAACTACAAATGTTCTATTTTCCTATGACAACCTTCTTGCAAGTAGGTGTATGTAATCTTCTTAGTTAAAGCCTTTGTTTATAAAAAAAATCCTTATTAATATGCTAATAGTTAAGAGAATTTTTGTACAATTTACATATAAAAAGTGCTTTAGCAGTAAAAACCTATAAAAAGAAAAGCTTTGATTACAGTAGCTCATAATTATAAACTGTACTTTGGTACAGTGGTAGGCAAAAGTTAGCTATAACTGTATTGTCCTTGTGTAGATCAAAGTATTAATTAAGAATAAAGCTATTATTTTATACTATTTGCCTACATTTGTTAAGGGAGCATCCATTTTATAAGGCAGTGGGCCAGAGGAATTACAGTCAACAAGTGTGTCACAGTTTTCAGCCCCCATATTAGCTTTGGTTTATGAAAAAGCCCCTCTCCCCTCCCCCCACACAAACCATTATGCAACTGATAATTCCTCTTCATGCAGAGATCATAACAGAAAATTAAAGAAGACCCACCCATTTTGGCTGGGTAAATATTAGTGCACCCCCATGTAAAAAATACAATACAATACAATTATTTATTCACGTGTCACAGAGGAGCAATGCTGCTCGTTAAAACATGAACATGAAGAGAATGCTCTCCAACAATAAACCTATTAAGATTTTGTCATGAACTGGTGTTATTGTAAATGTATTTTATGATGGGTAGGACTATAGACCCCTTGCAGCACGTCAGAATGCAGCTCAATCTGGGGGACAAAACAATGGATTCTAGCTCTCAAGAGAGCAAAAGTCTTTTGTTTTGTCCCCCAGATTGAGTTGCTCTGACAACATCTGCAAGGGATCTATAAAGTGAGCATTCACAAAAATTGTTGTTGGGGTCATGTACCAAGTGGGGGGCAAAAACAGGGGGTGGGTCACACATTTTTGAACTTCTTGAAAGGGGTGGGCTGTCTGTAAAATTACACTTTAGTTGCTGGTAATTTGCAATTTCTGTATGGAAACGGGGGAGGGGTTATCACTTGTTTTTACCTTGTTTTATACAGGGCCAACGAAAAAACGAGCTCCTTCAAATCGAATTACAACCCCTTTTATGACCAGTCCGTAAGCTAACCCCTTCAGGGCTTTTATTCTTCAAAGTAGGGATATCACCCTTATTGAAAGACTCATCGAATTCTATATGTTGTTGCCTTTCAACTGATGTATAAACCAGCTGAATCGGATAAAAGGACTTCAGTTTTAGGGAACTAGTTTCGTCCTTTAATCAGACCTTTTTGACCCAAAAGTATACGTCTGTGCATGTTACTTCAAAAATGAATCAGCTAATTCATAAACAAATATACAAAAGTAACGAAGGACTAAAAAAATAAGCGAGAAAGAAACTTTTTGTAGGTATGAGACTTTCTTACCCTTCAAATGACCTGCCTGGTAAAAGTGTTTCAATTTAATATCAAGGAGTTATTTGAAGTGAGTATAAATTCGAGCCATAAGAAATTATAAAAACATCGAAAATCTCAGCTAGCAATTCGAGGTCAAGCTCCCTAATTTAATGAGTGATAGGCCTATTTTGATAAGATTAAAATAATTCTACGTGGACCACCTTTGGAGCGTCCTATTTGTGACGTTTTTCCGACCTCGTGAGTTTAGATAGTGCAAGTTTAATATTCATTAGTCTTTGTACATGATCGCAGTCATTTGTTACAGATATTAGTATTCGTTGTTACAGTGGTTACAGAGAGTGAAAAGAAGAGTCTGACCGCAAGCTTGAGCAGTCATCTCGCTTGGTTATAGACGATCTCCGTTACTGGAGGCCCTTTCACGCCGAGCAGCTGAGTAGGAAGCTAGCAGGACCTTCGCAAATTGGGGGCAAACGATTCTGCTTCCAGCACAGAAGAGGACGACTCAGACACTGACCTGGATGACGTGAAACCTGCAACGAAAGGTAAGAAGAAAACCAAACTAAAGTCGGGAAAAATGGCCCGGATAACTTCCCCAGATCTGGCCACATACGCTGGGTTTGACGATCTGACAATCGAGGAGTTCGTGGCGGAACGGATATCGGTTGAATAATACAAGTGTAACCCAACAACTCCTTGGGTTGAACAAATGGAAAAAAAGCTATACACATTTCTACTAAAAATATTCTTTACATCCGCTGCTCACGCTATACAAAAACTAAGCAACTAACCAGAAGAAGACTGGGAGAGAATAGCTATGATTCAATTCAGGATTATGTTCAATTCAATGTACAATTTGCCCAAAAGCATTTCACTGTTGATTGTAGATTAAACTGATATGCTTTTTTTCCAAAAACCCGAACTTTCCTTTTGATGACAGTACTGACACAAGTGCGGCGGAGTGCTCTAGCCTTGGTATAGTGATAGGGTTTTACACCTATTTTCAAAATTACGCGACCCAGACATTGAGCGGCGACTGCAAAAGTCTGGGATTTTGGCTTCCGCCAATCAAAGTTTCAACAGTCTGAGTTAGTAATTATTTTGATTGGTGGAAGCCAAAATCCCAGACGTCTGGCGTGCTCTAGGTCGCGTAATTATGAAAATAGGTGTAATGATGTTACACGCGACTTTGCCATGACTATAGAGAACAACTAGTATACCTTGTTGTAGTCGTCTGTGACTCTGAGATTCGAACACTGAAACACCATCGTTACTAGCATCAGAGAAGTGATGCAGTCTTGCGGACTTTAATGTGGCGAAGGTTTCTGGTTTGTAATGTCGATTTACCTTGAAAGTTTAAGTGTAGGTCAGTTCTCCAGTTCTCCCACTTAAGTCTGATGACTTCCGGTACCATTCTCATCCCAGTCGACGCCTTTTTCAGTGTGGCACAAACTGACTGAAGTATTCTTTTGCCAAGAAGAGTAACCGGCGCCACTAATCCAAGTGGATCAAACAGCGAGCTACGGTGGCCAATATTTCCTTCTAGTGAAGGGTCTATCCTTCAACTTTATGGAAACCTTCTTTGATGAATTTAGCACCACACTCTTCGCGAAAATCATCAGTTGTTTTCTTTAGACAAGTTCGCGAATGCATCCATTTCCTTTAGCCGTTGTACGTTGAAAACACGCCCTTTCTTGCCTCACTGACTTGCTGTTTGTGTAACCATTGTCTGTAGTGGCTTTTACTGAGTTCGCGAAACTGCTCAAGGGTGCATTTTTCCTCGGTAAGGGCTTGTGTTGCAAGGGTTGTTCTTCTCTCGTCTTCTTTTGGCTTAAAGGCGCGTAGTGACGTTACTGGATCGCAAGGAATTCTGGCTTGTCGTCAGGAACTCACAAACCTCTGCAAAGAGTGGATAGGGGTGGTCTTTGTTCACTCCAGACCTCCCCTCTTATCCTTATCTACAACACGACTCCATCTCGTAACAATTAACGAACTCGGTAATTTTTGGAGCATCCTTTGGTTCTCCTCGGGGTCGTCTAAGGACCTTTAGATACGTGATTTGGCAGTCGTCGCTGCTCTGCAGCTTAACCAAGATCAAGTCACGGTGAACTTCCGGAAACCAGGACCGTTATTGGCCAAAATCCTCTGCCAATCGTTTATCTTCTTCCTATACACATCGGAGATTAGGAAGGGATTTCCAAATCTTTCGTGTAGAAGAGTCTTTGCCTTTTGGTAGGCGTCTTCTGTAGTGAGTGGTACTAACACACCCTCTATATACTTCTCCTGCCTCGCCGTTCGTATACCTTCCCAGATAGTGGAGTTTCTCCGAGGGTATTGTTGTTCGGGATTTGATCAGCGTTCCGAAAGACTCCATCCAAAGAGAAAATCGGAGAAGATTTCCGTCGACGCTCTCAGGTTCCGGTCTTGGAAGGCGATCTCGCCATGCCTTTGTTTTTGTGATAAGAGAGGTCAGCCAAACAAGAAATTGTTTGAAGTGGATGAAGGAATTTCTGGGTTTTTGCGGCTCCCTTTTCTGCTTATACCTCTGATGATTCATCTGATAGGCTGGACGGATGAAGCGCAGCTCTTCTCTTTTCGTCATATTAGGAAGATATCACAGAGCTTACTGAGCCTCGAGGTAATGCATAGAGCCCGTCGAATCGTTTTCTCTCTGCACTAATTTGAGAGCTTTGAGCTCTATGTCTTTGCCTTGCCTTGACTAATAATATTCAATGCTTAATAAAGATTTTTTTTTTACTTTAACATTCTATTCTTCATACTTTTCTTTTTAACAAAGTGGGTGTGATTGACACTACCACCCCTCCCCCCAGAAAACAAGCACACTCGGCGACGTTGCTGAGTAAAGCTTTGATTTATTCCTGCAGGATCCAAGCTGTCCTCTTACTATGAATATAAGCTTTTTTTGTAATTTACATGGCTATTGCAAATATCAATTAATTCAGATGACATCATCCGATGTGACTAAATTCGCTCTAAAAACAGTAAGCATCATTGAATGCTAGTTACTTGGCGCAGTTTTCATATACAGCCTTTAAGGCAACGTAGATTGTCGTAGTAGCTATAAGAATATGTACTAGAGGAGATAGCCTCGTTTCGTACTCCTTTATTTCGCTGGCTATACAACGACTACATTGTAATCCAAAACAGCTAAGCTACTTGGTTCAAATGTCATTAAATTACGTAAGCGTGATGTCATGCACAGCATATATTACAGTATATTAGCAGAAGGGAAAAATTTGCATTAGTAATAGACGGTTTGTCTTGTAAACTGGGAACTATTTATCCACAATAGACGCTCCGGTTACTTGCTGTTTGACCTTGTCGAGCGTTTGTGTGTCTTGTGTTGTTTCGAGAAGCGTTTTTATTTCAATTTTGCTGGAGCTCTTTAATGAATTTGGTGTTCCCATCTAACGTCTATCTTTATTATATACACGTAGATGCATATTAACCTGCTTTCTTTGAACGTCAAAGGCTTGAATAATTTTTAACGTAGATCAATCATTCTTTACGTGGTATCGAAAACAGACATTTCTCGTCAAATTCACTTTTGACATGGGCAATCTAGTGCCAGAAGTATATTATGATTCTTACAATAAATAAGCTGGTATGCCTGAAAGCCAACCGCCGGATCATTGAGGCCAGCAACTTTGCATGGATTAGAAAATCCGGCCATAATGTGGCATTTACCATCTTTGCTACCCTGAAGTAATATTTCAAAACAAAGTTTAACAAACATGAGCAAATATAGCATTTGCTAGCTAGTTATTATTTATCACTGCTGTAAATCCATTTCCAGTATCTCTAATACCTTCTTGAACACCTGTGTGTGCTGTCTAGCATAACGTAATAATTCATCAAAATGGCGTTTATTAGCAAGAGCCTCCACGTCTTCAGCGTCCTGTATAGCACATTCAAGGAAATCAGTGCGTGTTTCTGTCGTTGGCTGAACTTGAGACTTACGATAGGAACAACAGGATTGTGCTAAACCAAGGTGGCACTTACGAAAACTACTCATTGGAATGGAATCTCTTGCCGAATCATATGCTTGTTTTAAGCATGCGTCTGCCTTTTTAATGTCTTCTTCACTGACCAAATTATCTACGAAATCGCCAGAAAGCGAACAGCCCAAATGCATAAAAGCTAGGTGAATAAGAGTTTTTTGTTGCATATCAACTTTTGACTTTCGAACGTAATCGGTTTCCTGCAAATGTTGGAGAGCTGTATTGTAGAATAAGATGGCCTCATCTTTGAAAGAAACACGAGGTTTTAAGTCCTCCTTCAGCAGCAAATCGTCCATGAGGTCCTTGTTGCTTGCGATGATTGTGAGCATGGTGCCAAAGTGCACGTAGAATTCTACTGTCAAAATACTTGGGGCAAGCTTTTGGACCATCGGTAAGCAATCCCTAACAATTTCATAACTATTTTTGTGATTGCCACGAGATCGTTCCATCGCCGAAAGTATAAGTCTTCCCCTAACTTCGAATATCAGGACATCTTTTGATTTTGGTAAAAGATTATCAAACTCTACGAGACAGTTTTCGGCTTCCTTGTACTTCCCCTGTCTGTAGTGATACACGAACCATTTTGTTAAGCGAACCAATTGCACCTCGACGGTATCGTTCTGCCTTCTTGTAACCTGTCTATTAAAATTTTTCCAGTTTCCGTTATTAATTGTTCTTAGCAGTTTCCCATCCAGTGAGTCGCAAGTGAGCCTTAATCCCGGCGAACTCCAATCACACCGTGACAATGCAGGGACTACTCTAGTTTCTTGCTCCGTGGGATAAAGTAATTTCCTTTTCCACTCGGCAAATGTCATCCTCTTTGCTTCGCCATCAACAATGTGGTAACTTTCAGGTTGCTTACAGAAGACGCCTCCTTGACAAGCAGCTACAAATATCACGATAACAAATTTCGATTGGATCGGATTACCTTCTTCGTCCGTTACAGGCTCAAAAAAAATATCCCACTGTTTTCCCCTTTGTGGATTACCACAATATTCAGGCCATATCATCTTGTTGATATACTCGCTGACTTTCTGAACGAGGTCTTCTTTTTCTTCGTCCGTTACTACTTGCCCCTCGACTATTCCGTCGTTTCGCACACCACAGTACAGCCGGCCCCCGCAATGATTAGCAAATGCCGAGACGTAGTGATTTAACTTGTTGTTTATAAGTCTTTTGGCAAGATCTATGCTTCCTGAGTTACCCGATTTCAAATTTTTGAACTGCACTGTCTTTGATTCTTTGACAAGAATATCCTGTCGATAGGACAGCTGACAGTTGAAAATAAACTTGGTTGGAACATTTTTAGCGGTTTCAGTAATATCAACGATTCTGTTAGCGTTTAATATCTCCTTCACGGCTCTAACCTCGAGAGGACTGACCAACAGCGTTTGAGTGTCTGTTGGTAAGTAGAGATTGTAATTTATCGTACATAACGCGTCATATCCTTTGACTTCCAAAGTAATTTGGTTGGGTGTTTCATCGGAAATTCTTAGTTTTTTGTGGACGCCTGAAGTATCTATGTAATTCTCAAACCACTGCTCAATAGGACGGATGATTTGGTCGGCCGTTATTTTGGTATGATTTAAAATTAGTAGTGTACCGCCATTGCTGTTCAGTAGAGCGCAGACAGAGTTAGTTGCTTTACTCTTGAAATCTTTATCATTCAACGACAGCTGTAACACATTCTTCTCCATTTATTTTAAGAAGTGGTCTTGATCCAAGTCACCAAACTGGCATGAAAAGCATGTTTATAGTTCGGCTTAGCGAGGTGAGTTCGCCATTTTACTTCCTGGAAACTACTGGACGGAGCTGAACAACTGCGCATGCGTGAGGTCAAAATACAAATCTCGTTACCAGAGCCGTTATTTCTTCCTGCGCATGCTACGGCTCTGGGAACGAGATTGGACTGCACCCTAAATGATGCTTATTTTCCTTATTTATAACTCCCTTATTCCTTTCCACCTGAAAGCGGCGCACTATTGGAACGCTTTCACATTACCCACTTTCACTAAATAACATGCAAATGAGCATATGAGTAAAATAACATGCTAACCAGTCAGGTGTGCGCGTAGCTGTTGTTTCAGTGAGTCCGCGGCTCTGGGCTTGAATTAATCAAAATAAAACCAGGTTTGACAACGAAAACATTCATTAATTTGCTCATAAATCAACAAAGATTTTCTCAAAGAGGATCGTTCATATTGCAATTGCTCATAAATCAACGAAAGATTTTCTCAAAGAGGATCGCCCATATTAAAATGCAATTGAGATCAATTTGTAACATTAAATCTGCACCGAATGCCTATTAGGAGCGGGACCTTTATTTTTCTCGGTATAAAAACGCAGGCCCGATAGCAATACAAGAGACAAACTACTGCCTTGTTATTTATCTTTAAAGAACATCAGCCTTATACTGCAGGCGAGGTTAATGTCATATATGAAAAAACCCGTTGTAAGACTGAACAAAACCCATTCATATTTGCCATGGCATTGTATTATTCGCTACTTTTTAACTCAAAAAGCTTCTATACATCTATAGCCTGCGTGCATCCGAACACAAAACCCACTTTATTTTTGTCAGCTTCCGACTTTTTCCAAGAGACTATCTCCTCTTTTTACCGCTTAACTACAGAAGGACAACAGGCCATCCACGTGTTGGTCCGGGCCGCCAACAATTTAGCATATTATAAATCAAGTGTTGCTTGTTATGATGTGGCTACGAAAATACCTCCATGTTAAAAATGAAAATGATTTCTGTCGACGCTCTCAGGTTCCGGTCTTGGAAGGTGATCTTGCTGCTTTTATAAAGTTGTGATAAGAGGTCGGCCAAACGAGAAATTGCTTCGCTGGCGCTTGTTCAAGTGGATGGAGGAATTTCTGAAGTTTTTTGGGCTCCCTTTTCTGCTACTTCTGATGATTCATCTGATAGGCTGGACGGATGACGCGCAGCTCTTCTTTTCACTAGATTAAGGTAATGCGCTCATGCATTCCTACGCATCTTTTCTGCGCATGCTTTTCGTTGGTTGGGATTCCTGTGGTAGAGCTCTTTCAATATGGCGGATAAGGTATTTATATATTCAACGGCAAATATATAAAAATCTAAATCAGTGACCTATCCTGATTTTTTCACTGTAAGTCCATGGTGTCTAAACCTTCAACATATCAAAAAATGAAGGTAGGTCTTCGAGCTAAATTTTAAGAAAATCGCCAAAATGTCCAAAACCAGGATCGTAAAGGACGGTAAAAATGAGGAATTTTGGGCTTATTATTACATCATGTTAACTTATGTATCATTTGAAATTGCTGCTTTTATTATTCCAGGCCGATATGAGCTGAAAAAGCTTGTAATGCCATTATCCTATTTTTGCCTGAAAAAGATGGCCGAAAGCCCCATCTTTGAAAAATTATATCTTCTAAAGGAATTCGGTAACCCCCATTTTTTAATTTCATTTTTCTACTCTAGCACTCAAAATTAATATTTGTGCCAAGTTTAAACAAAATTTTTCGACAAAAAATTGCACGATCGCATTACCTTAAGAAGATATCACAGAGCCGTACTGAGCCTCGAGGTAATGCGTAGAGCCCGTCGAATCGCTTTCTCTCTGCACTAATTTGCGAGCTTTGAGCTCTATGTCTTTGCCTTGCCTTGATGAATAATAGACAATGCTTAATAAAGATTTTTTATTTAAATATTTAAATATTGTATTCTTCATACTTTTCTTTTGAACAAAGTGGGTGACACTACCACCCCTCCCCCCAAACAAACAAGCACACTCGACGACCTTGCTGAGTAAAACCTGATTTATTCCAGCAGGATCTAAGCTGATCTCTTATGAATATGAGCTTTTTTCGTAATTTACATGACTAATGAAAATATCAATTAATTTAGGTGACATCATCTATAGTGACTAAATTCGCTCTAAACTACAGTAAGCAGTAGCCACAAGTGCTCAATGAGCACCTAGTTTATTCACTGGATGCTAGTTACTCGACGCAGTTTTCAAATACAGCTTTTACGAAAGGCAACGCAGATTGTCGTAGTAGGAATATGTACTAGAGAAGATAGCCTTTGTTTCAGACTCCTTTTGCCTTCATTCCGCTTGCTACAACGACTACATTGTTTTAAAATAAAATCTGTGCAACACTCCGACTATTTACTTCGTCTATTTACCTTGTTTAAAACCGTACAACGTTACACATTGCAACCCTGCAAAACTGACATGAGCTACTTGGATCACGTTATTATAATAACATAAGTGTGATGTCATGCACAACATGTATTACAGATAATATCAGCAGAAGAGAAAATTTTGCATTTAGTACTAGACAGCTTGTCTTATGCAAGTCAATGACATGTATGCTTATTGTAGACATCATCATCATAATCATAGTAATAATAATAATAATCAAGCTGTTAGAACTAGCGTCATAAGGTCTGGAATCCAAAATCAAGGAGCTTCTGAAAAAGTGCAGAATGTGTGGAAGAAGTGACGAAACTGTAGAACATAGAATTTGCACAGAGAGAGTACAAGAGAAGCCATGACACAATGGCAGTGCTTTTGCAGTGGGAACTTTGTAAAATGTATGGCTTGCCATGCCATGATCTGCATGATAAATGGTATGAATGTCCCCGACAGTGTTATGGAGAACGATGAAGTTAAATTGCTATGAGACTTAACCATTCAGACAGACAGGATTATTCAAGCTAGACGTCCGGATATGGTGCTGGTTGAGAAAGATTTTAGAAAACCTGCATCATCGATGTAGCTGTCCCTGCTGCCAGAAGAATTAGGCCCGGTTCAGACGTCGAATTTCACATGTGCCGAATCTAATGCAAATGAGCAAAACCTATTGTTTAAGTTCAT
>WUAP02194107.1:3181-21689 GCA_015163945.2 Stichodactyla helianthus | reverse complement strand
ATTTGAGAAATAATGATAAACTATACCAATAAACTGTTATCATGCGAAAACTGAATTCAATAATTGTTTTAACAATTGAAATTAAAATTAAAGTGCCACAAACATGTGCCACAAGGATTTGAGAAATAATGATAAATCATGCCAATAAAGTGATTTAAACGATATCGTGGTTATGTCTGATGAATTATATGCATAAGAGATTTCCGATTTACAGGCTTTGACACTAACTGTACCATTGGTTAATTTGCACATTGGTGTAGCTTGCGTAGGACATCATTTTTAAATTGAATATGAAGATATTTTCAGCAGCAATTCCTTATTTCCGAAATGTGCATCCTGGAATTCTGAAATTTTCCTTTCCTTTTATTTTCATTAATTTGGGACCATACATCCAGACATCGATTGCTGAAGCGTCGTATGGGAGGGCGAAAGCATTTACGGGTCAGCTGGAGATTTCGGCTCCAACACCGCTATCCATAGTAGGGACCTTAAGCATCTGGGACGTAGACGTCCAGGGCGTTGAATTTAGACCGAGGATTTGTGAAGAGTTTTCTCTCGCTTTCTCGAGAACGTGAACGGAGCAAATTTCACGTTCAGGACGGGGTTTTAGCTTCACCACGGTCGGCTTTCAGACATGAACATTACACACAAGCGCAGATAATTACTTTTCGTCAACGTCCTGGACGTCTACCTCCCAGATGCTTAAGGTCCCTAATGACTAATCAGGGAGCTAGGCCGAAACCTAAAGGGAGAGGTTAGTCGGCCCCTAGACCACGTGTAATGAGGACTTCTCGTGTAGAGCCGTCGGCAGGAATCGATCAATGACAACTGCTGTTGGCAACAACTTTATTCAACTCTTTTCCCATTCTATTTTAAGTTTCTTAATCAAGCCTATTTATAACGATTTTATAATTAATTCTACTAATCATGTGAATAACTGGTCAAACTGGTTTGGAATAGACGATGCAAGGATTACGAGCGAATGTTGACTTAAGGAAAAAGTGATTACATACTCGTAATGCTTGCTCAACTAAACCAGGCGACGTTTGTCGATAAATCAATATCAGATCAACCCTTTGGCGCGACAAGGAACTCGAGATTAAGGCTAAATATATAAATTGCGAGAGACACAAAGTACCTGGAAAAATGATAAGTAACTCTGAATGTTTACAGAATAAATATAGGGAAATCTCTAGCACGCATGACTGAATGAGAACGAGTTAATGCATGCATACAAAAACCTGTGTACACGTAATGAAGGTCTTTGGGGAAAGTTGGAAAAAGATATTAAAACAAGATGGCGAATACAAACAAAGTTTATGAAACAATTGTGTGGAGTGCTGGAAATGGTAAACATGGGTAGTAATGGTTTGGACAAGGGTGGTGATTAAAGCAAAGAGATGAGAAATACTTTTAAACTACAAAAGTTCTCGAAAAGAGAAAAGATAAAACATTGACAAAAATATACTAAAAATGTTCCCTTAACTACGGAGCCCCTAAAGGGCCATACCAAAATTTTTTTTCTTGTGAATGGTCGAGTTATAAGTCGAATTATAACTCGACAGAATGATAATGTCGAGTTATAAGTCGACTTATAACTCGACCATTCATCAGAAAAAAATTTTTGGTATGGCCCTTTAGGGGCTCCGTAGTGGTATAAGCTGAGACAATGTTTACTTTGTTTTCTGGAACTTAATCCCGACTTCTTTTTATACAAACCGTAGGGCATCAAGTTATCAATATTGTCACGGATGAGCTAGATGCATGACCTGAGAAAAGATATATCATTACATCATGTACATTATAGAGAAAAAGCATCATGTACACTCTCTTTAGAGAAACTATGTGATTAGTTTATGCATGTATGTCTCTGAGAATAAAGTTTTAACCAATTTGACACACTGCCAGTATATCAGTATCGAGTCCACGTAATCTGTTAATTATCATGATTTAATAGACCATTTTACAGTTCTCTTCTGGGTCAACTGCAGCCTCGATAGCGCGTAATTTATTATTTAAAAATTGACCACAGTCTGTGAAATTCTTGAGTGCTTCAATTGTTCATCAATGTGAAATGCCTTAAATTATAACGGGCTGTAGTCAAATTCTAAAGAATAAATTACAAGGCCAAAAACAGAAACGAGGTTGGAGTTGACCCGAAGAGAACTGTAAAATGGTCTATTGCCCCCGAGCGTTTTTTAATGAATTTGCGGGTGCGTGGAAACCAGGCGTATTGTGTTAACCTTTTCATAAAGGTACATCTTCTATGGGACTAGTTGGGTTTGTTTAGGATGTAGGAGATCCTGGAGATATCAATTTCATGAAAGTTTAATCATCAAGCTCACAGAACTATGATTCAAAATTGTAGAAAGGCATACACACACACCACACCAAGTCTTTTGTCATATTTCTTGTGGTCTGGGAATTGCCTAGCCATCTTGGTGCCGTGGAGGGGGGGGGGGGGAGGGTTAACTGAAGAGGAGGAGGAGTTCCCTAATCAGTATCAGCAATCACCCCCTACAAATTGAAGTAGGAAGATACACGCGCCCATATACTAGTATAACAGCAGAAAAAAGAATATGCCAAATATGTAACTTTGGAGTAGAAGGCGAAAGGCACTTCTTAATAAAGTGTCCACACTACTCTAATGAAAGCCGGGATTTTTTAAACCTACAACTTCGTAATTGAATATCAATCTTCATTTGAACGAAAGCGAAAATTTGTTTCAAAATCATTTCTTGCGTCGGTTTTTAGATAATTCAAAGCTAAAAATTCCCTCTTTTTAATAGTTTTGGACTTTTCTAGGCCTCAAAATACATCGGATTAAATTTTCAATTGTTTTCAGGTAGAAAAAAGTGCTTGAACATTGGGCCAGCCATGAAAAAATCACAACGGACTGTGATGGTTAGAAAGTTTATTTCCGCTCAGCTGGTATGGACGTATCAAGTGCAAACCTCCAAATAAAATCTGTCTGTCCTTATTATGAATATGTACTTATTGACTGAGTGAGAGGGCCGGACGGGAGAATATTTGGCTCTTGGTCATTTGTACGCTACGATCGCTGCGCTCGGTCCGTACGACATGACCTCGAGCCAGATGTTCTCCCGTCCGGCCCTCCCACTCAGTCAATAAGTACATAGAAATCTCGTCTGCCTTGGTAGGGGTCAAAGTCATGGGGTAAGGAAATGGATATCCTTAGGAATGTGACTGGGATTTTTATATGAGGATGGCAAAAATGAATTTTATTTAATTGCTCTGTATTCATTATAGTCTGTGCTTGTCTAACTTTTTTAACACCTTCCACTTGGACCAAAGTTGCAACAAAGGAATTTTCATCACAATGGAAGATACAATCTTGTGTTTCAGGACCAACATTTCTGGTAAGAAATCATCACTTAATGCAAACTAGTCTAGGTAGTAGCAATATGCAAGTTACATTAACCAATTAACTGTTAATCTCTAATATGGTAACATCTAATTTTAATTAAGCATCTGACCACACAACTTTTTTAAAACAATGTTTTACTTAGGTGATTGTCAGGAAAATTACAGTTATACTTGCAATTTCAAGGGAAGGACCTCACATTTGATTTGACTTAAATTACTGTAATTATTCAGGTTGAGTGGTTTTATTGTATAGAATGCACACCATATATCCCTGAAACAGTACTGCAGTTTTGAGTTCTATTTTGCTCAGCCTTAGCCTTGCATAGAATATTTACAATTAAGGGACTGGCCATAAAGTACAGGGGAGTTGGTGGTGGGCTGGAAAAATCAAAACTTCCAATGAATGAATCAGTACTGGCACACCCTTTAGTCCATGCATGATTACAAGTAGTCCCTCCCTTGACCAGGTGCACAATAATTGATGATAACCCCCAATGTATTGCATGATTCCTCTTGATCCACTCTTTAGTCCATGCATGATTAAAAGTAGCCCCTCCCTTGACCACGTGCACAATAATTGATGATAATCCCTAATGTATGGCATGATTCCTCTTGACCCACCCTTTTTCCTGTGCTTGAAAGTGATAGCCCACCCCCTCTTTTTTCCAGCCCATCCCCCTGTACTTTATGACCAGTCCCTAACAGCAAAATCCAAAGCACTTGTATTGTTCTTTTATGTGAATTCCATACCTTTCCACAGACTGTTAATAAAACTACAGAATATATTTCATGCTATTGAGGCTAAGGCTGAGCAAAAGAGAACTTGAAACTGGTGTATTACAAGCTATTAGAGCATAACAGTATTTAGTTATCAAGGAAACACAAAAGTTGCTAGAGGTATGTTGCCTTTGTTCACATTCTGATTAAATGATATCTGCTATTTGTTAAAGGCAATTACATAGTACTTATTTGTTTCATGGATATGGGACGCACTTTACAAGCAAGGATTTACACAATAAATCCTTTTTCAGGACTTCTGAATTTGTTCAAAATTGCAAGTCTTTTTCACTCATTTTCAATGTCTTTCAGAACTTTGAAGCAGTACACAGTAGCAAATGCTATTAAAAAATATACCAAAAGGGCAAAATAATGTTATAAAATGTTATAATAACAAATGACCTTGAATGCTAATCGCTCCCAATTGGCTGTTTCAAAAAGAATGCAAGCTGAAAAAAAATCTGAAAAAGAACGCGACTGTTCCAGTGTCAGCCCTGTAATTAAATAATTTTGGAGTACCTTTGAAAGTGGGGGGGCACTTAGTTTTGACAAGGATCACAGAGCACCCATGTGAAAGTGTTATAATCATTGTAGATTTGAAAGAAATGTTTGGGTGGCTAAAGCACTCCCCACCCTACCTTCTCTGCACTCCCTGAATGTCAATTAACCCAAGCGTATGGTGCAAAGCCATTCTTTAACCAAAAGAGACATTCATTTTGATGATATATTTTTGGAAGTATTTCAAGTCCCTTGTTACTAAAAATAGCTGCTGTTTTGGGATGCTTTAGCCAAGTATTGCTTTTTACTTTTCCATTCTGAATGAAATACTTAAATTCAGTCCTTAAGGTTTTCATGAAATTTTTATCTCGCTGTGAAGGATGGTAATTAAAGCCCTTAGGGAAGCCATAATATGCAATCAGGTCCCACATATGGAATGAGTACTTAGAACCTTTGATATTTTTGCTTTCCTTTTGAAGATTGATGTCATGTGATGGAGTGTTGGTAACCACATATCTGTATACAGGACTTGTTAAATGTTTTGTTGCAGTTATAGCAAGGTATTCAACAGGACAGACCTCTCTGATATCAGAAACCATTGTAGTGTAAAAAAATTGGGCTGATTTGTTTGAAGTAACGTTATATAAGTTAAAGATGCTGTCCAACTTAGATATGTTAGGGTTAAAAAATGGTGAAAGTTTTCTTTTAGAGTAAGCTTTGAATTGCTCCAAAGATGAATAATTGAAAGCTTTACTTGGTCTGTCATCTATTTCCTGAGCAGTGTTGCCAAGAATAAGAGGTATGTCATTGAACTTGTTTGATTTGATGGAGTTTGCGGGTGATGTTTGGATCACGAAGCCATCTATAACAGCAATGGCATCATCAAAAATGCCTTTAGTCGGAAAGTCTCTGCTGAAATATTTTTGCTGATAACGATATCCATTCCAAGGACTAGCCTTCAATAACTCCAAAGGTGATAAACCATGCAAGCATTGTAATGTAAATGTAGCATTTCCAATGCAATTAGCATTGGACAACAAAACCTCATTGTCTTTAGCAGCTTCTGATGATGTTTTCATTATGTCTGCCGAGGGGCTTAATGCAATGGCTCGATGAAACAATCCTTTAGCCATTGGAGAGGCCAGCAGTGCTAAGACTGAAGTTCCACCAGAGCCCTGCCCGAGCAAAGTCACCTTACTAGGATCTCCTCCAAACTGTGCTATATTTTTACGAACCCAAAGAAGAGCCAAAATTTGATCCATAAATCCATAATTTCCAGATGTATTTTCCTTTGTGCTATTGCTAAGTACATGAAGCGCTAGAAATCCAAAAACGTCCAGCCTATAATTTAGACTCACTCCGACGATTCTCATGTCTTTTATCATATCTGGAGTTGGGTAAAGACCGTCGTCATTGCCTGAAGATGACAGCAGACCCCCTCCATGAACATACACCATGACGGGCAACTTGTCTCCAGCTGTTGATGGTGTCCAGACGTTTATGAACAAGCAGTCTTCGCTCCCGATCGCTTCGACGTCTTCCCGATCTGTGTTAAATCTAGCCTGGGCGCATCGTTCCCCGAATTCTGAAGCCCGGAAAGTTGCATTCCAGCAATTATTCCAGCCGCAACGCGAAGGAGGTTTCCATCGATATGGACGTTTGGCATAAGGAATGCCTTTAAACACAAAAATGTCGTCTTCTATGATTCCTTGCACAAAACCTCCATCGGTTTTAACATTTAACTCAGCATTCTTAATTCTTCGTTGCAACTGTATTACCTGTCTGGAAAAATAGTAATACAAAATTGTCCCTAGAATACCAATAAAGGCCGTACACAACAAGCAAAAGCCCAACTTGCGTTTTATCGTCTTCAGTCTCGAAGGTTCGTAATCGTACTTAAACTGGCGTTCAAAAACAGCTTTATCAAATTCGATTTCCTCGAAGTCATCTTCTGAATCACTACAGAGAGTGTAAGGATCTGATCTTCGGCCCAAAGAAATAATCGGCCTCGATTCTTCGTTATTTCGAAACATTTTCTTCAGTTACAGCTTGATGCACCATCTGTTGTCTGTTATGACAACGCACGCTTGATTGAATAACGACACAGGAAGCCCAATGAATCATTAGTAGCAGCTTTCAAAAAAATTTACCATCTCGGAAAGTTTTCAAGCTAAAAATTAAGCGGGTTGTATTTTTTTAGTTGCTGTAGGGAATATTTTTAATAGGAGGGGTGCGTTAATTAATGGCCCTTTTCTTCATTAAAATAACTTGTTAGTGTTAGAAGTTGGAGCTCGGGAGAGACCAAGACACAAAAATACAAGAAGCCAAAAGTATATTTATTTTCATGTAGAAGGTTTTGGGCATTTCTTTCAGAAATTGTAAATACGATGACCATGAGAATGCAATATTCAAGATACAGCAAGAAGTTCAGACATGAGGTTATCGACTCAGCATTGAAGGCAATTACAAAGAGAGTTAGATACAGTGGTGTTATTTGTACCTGTAACCCCTAACTCTGAATTAAAGAAAAGATTAGAAAAGGACGCGAAAGATTCAGAAATGAAAATAAAGATCATCGAGAAAGCTGGTACAAGTATGAAAAGAATGTTACAACGATCAGATCCTTTCAAAGAGAGGAAATCTAGCAAAGAAGATTGCATTGTATGCCAAACGGGAGGAAAAGGTCCTTGTAAAGCTGATAATGCCACATACAAGATTAAGTGCACTGAGTGCAACCAAACATACATAGGAGAGACATCCCGGAACACATACACAAGAGGCAAAGAACACCTACGGGAGATGGACTCCAAGAGTGAAAGATCAGTTTTGTGGAAGCACGCAAAAGAAAAACATCAAGGGACAATACCCAACTACACTTGCGATGTTACTGAATTATTTCAGAAGGACGCACTACTTAGACAAGTCAGCGAGGCAGTAAAGATCAACAAAGAAGAACCAAGAATGAACACTAAGAACGAATGGAACTTTATCAGCATTCCGCGCGCTAGAATCAGTTGATTCTATAAGTGCGCGCGCTTCTTAGTGTTTATACACGTTATTGTATTTTTCTAACTATGGACTGAAGAGGTCATTAAACGAAACTAGTTTCCACTGAATTTGTCGTTTGGTAAAATACGTATAAAAGATGCTTGATAATTAGGAATTTTTCTACCTAATGAAATAAGAACTTCTTTGGGCATTTGCAGTAGTGATATTTAAGTCACAGTGGGCTCCCTGTGGTTTTGCGCGGACAGGAGACTGTAAACTTCAAGATGGCGGATGGCGCGGAAAATGAATCTGTGAACAACGAATAACGGGAATAACAAAGATTTTCTGTATGAAGCAATAGCGATGGATTAGAAAATGTTCACTCCATGTTTCTGGAAGACGTTTGTTTACACTTCCATGCAAAAATCTGTCAAACTTATGACTTCTCAGGTGAGATAAATGCGACAAGAAAAAATCTTTCATTCCAAATTCTGACCCATCATGTTTCGTCAATCCCTGTTTTGTTTCCCTATTTAAAAACGTAAATATAGAGCTTAAAAGAAACGAATTCAATGGAGTTTATTGTGTATTTACTGTTATTTTGTATTTAATTTTCATATCAAAAGCAAATATTAAGGCTAATTAAGGGTCTTGAACTCTTGTATAGTGACTTTCCTCAAATTTGTTCTCGTTCTGGTTTGTTTCCTTGTTACAGACAAGTTTGAAGAAGCACACAGTATGAAGGGTGGTAGTGTTAACAAAAAGAGAAATTTCATTCGACCAAGCCCAAATGAAGAGGTGGATCATATCTTTATATATATATATATATAAGTAAAATAAAGAGAAAGCCAAGACGATCAACTTGTAACTTAAATACTGTTTAATTGTAATTGTTCTTTACATAAGAATTAATCATTAAAAATTAAGGGAATAAAGAATAAAAGAATTATCAGTTTGGGTTGGTCAAAACAACAAAGAATACATGATGTTCATATTAATATCCATATATTTAGGGACCACTGTGAGGGTTGGGGGCACCCCCAAAACCTGACTTCACAAGAGGGGGAGGGTCAGCCAAGAATTTTAGCCATATTGGAGGTTCATACCAAAAAACCTATACATGCATGTAGAGGGGGGGGGGTCAGGTAAAAAATATTTAAACTGAAAAGGGGTTCAAGTGAATATTCATAGACAGATTATGTAAACTGACCAGCCCACTCCCCATAAAAAAAATGAACAGTCCCTGATAGTTTATTGTCAATGTTGTTGCTTTTGTTAGGCTGCCATAGTCCAAAGTGAACAAGAGAGAAGAAAGAAAATAAGACTAAAACAGGTTGATAAATATTTACTACCAATGTTTTAAATTTTTTTTCTTAAGTCAAATTTTTCAAGAATAATGTGCATAGCTGGACATGTACATATATTAGTGAGTTTGGCTGGTGCATTTTCAGTGGCCCTGTTCTTGTCTACTGCAAAAAATAATTGTTTTTCAATGCTGCATTGCATTATAACATGACCCCACTAATATGCTTACACACCAACTCATATGCACTGAAGTCAAGAAATTGTACCAGGAATGGCTGTATATTGTTTTTTATTCATTAACAGGTCAGAGAGCAAGAAAAAGCATTTGCAATCAAAATGCGGCAGAATATCAAAGCCAAAAGAGAAAATGAACTTAAAGTTTTATCCGAGCAGCTGAAGGTAAAGTGAATCTTGGGTAATATTTTTTTCTTTCTTTCCTTATGAGGGAAGCTTTATCAGATTGATTTTAAATTACCTTGCAGGAACAATGGACAGAGAAACAGCAGGCAGAACTGAGTAATTTGGAAAAGAAGTACCAAAAGAACTTAGAAAAACTTGGAGATGGGCATATTGCTGCCATGAAGGTAATTGACATACAGTAACAAAGAATAACAGATGGTTCTTGTAGCACAGTTTAGATAACCCAGGTATTATCATTGCAAACCTAGGATCAAGATGCATTGAAGAAAGACCAAAGGACATTAACGAAGGAAGAAAGACAAAGGTTACTTTATAATTCCTCTCTTTTCTTTGTTTAAAAGCCTAATTACTTATAATTATGTTTGTTCATTTCTAGAGCAATCCAAAGACATAATCAAGCCATATTTGAGGTATGATTCAATTTTACTCAACAAGTATAATTATCATGCATTGTCATTGACTGACTAATTGATTTAATTTAATTTATCAATAGCTATCTCTTGAAAGAACAAGAAGCCAACAAGCTGAGAATGATCGTGCCACAGCAAGGTACTTCATGGTGGTAAAGCCATCAATACACTCTTTTTCATTGTACTGGTAACACAATTTTGTTTACTAACAGCAAGTTTAAAACTGCAGCTGCATCAGTCATTCGATCCTGTTGATAAAACATTCAGCATTAGGTACGCAATTCTAAAAATGTTGTAGAGAAAGGATCAAATGTTGCTATTTTTCTCTTCATATTGTCAATGAAATAGAAATTGTTGTCAGTACAAGAACATTTTGCAGCATGTATTTATTGCCTGGTCAAAAGATGAACAATGGATTCAGATTTACAGTCTTGTCAATCATAGATCTTTGATCAAGAATATTTTAATTTAATGAAAAATAATTTTCATGTATTGATCTTCAGGGCAAAAGCTGCAGAAGCTGAGAAAACAAGAGCTGCAATGATTGCTAGTCTTCCTCCAACCAGAGACATGATTCAGGTACATGTAGTTAGCTATAAGAGCACAGTGATTGTAGATAGCTGTGCTTGAACATCTTGCTAATGGTATAGACCCCTTGCACATGTTGTCAGAGCAGCTCAATCTGGGGGACAAGACAAAAGACTTTTTCTCTCTTGGGAGCTAGAATCCATTGTTTTGTCCCCCAATTATAACAAATTGAAATTTGGTTAGCACCCCTTGAACCTAGTGTCAGAGGATTTCAGCAAAGCAATGTTTTGTTCATATATCAATGATAACCATTATCACTATTATTGTATTATTAAGTTGACAATTCATTTTAAGGAGGCATTGGTATCTTGAAGAAACTCCTCTTATTCCTCTTTTCTTTTCTTCTCTTTTTCTTTCAGGATTTTGAACTCAAAGAAGGTGTGTATAAATCTATGGCACTTCATTACATTATAGTGTCATATAATAGCCCACTTCCAAGATATACTCACTTGTCACCCACAGAGGTTTCAGTGTAAGGCTTCATGTGTAATGCTCAATGATCCATGACAGGAAAAAACTTAATTTAGCATGAAGCCTAACTTGTACTTTTTGTGTGACAAGCAAAGTAAGAATTCTTGACTTGGAAAAGTTTGAAAAGTATTGTTTCAACAACATACTTATTTTTGTTATTTGTTTTTTTTCAAAAGAGCAAAAACTTCAGCCAAAGAGTGTGGAAGACTTCAAAGCAACGAGGTATCATCTTCAGCAGCCTGTCATTCAAGTAGAGAGAATGTCTAAAGAAAATCAGGTACACTTTGCTTTGTACTTCACTCTCTCTCTTGTCCATTGTTCTCCCCCTGAAATAATCTAGTAAATGGGGTAGTAAGATACCTATTTCAGAAGCAGATCCAGAAATTTGCAAGGGGGGTGTCCAAAAGGAAAAAAGTGACTATATAGTGACCTCATTTATAATTCTGTTCTGACTTATTTAATTTGCACTTAAATTTATTTGTAGATTTAATCTTATGTACCTGTCGCTAAGAAAAGATTTGAGAAACAGTAGTTGTGAATAATAAGAAGACTTATATGTTTACTGAAAAAAAAGTTCATGCTTGGCCTGTGGGGGTGTCTGGTGCACCTAGGGACACCCCTTTGGATCTGCCCCTGTATTTTTATATATTATTATATACTTCCAAATTGAAATACCAGTGGATGTAATGCTCTCTGAATACATTACCCTATAGGACCCAACTTGTTTATACATGTACATATAATTCAAAATTCAAATTCAGATTGATGCAAGGGTTGCTGCTGCAGAAGAAGAGGACAAAATCCATGGTATAAGAGAAGGAATCCAAAGAAGTGAAGCAGAACAGGCTGAGAAAGCTCGTCTGAGACACAAACATGCATTGGCACAGCTGAAGATTGAAGAGGTACCTGTATCACCAGTATCTTTATTATTCCCTTGGGAGTAGGGCTGTTAAAGATTTCATTATTACTGGATTACTTACTCACAATTTTTTGCATTGATAAGTTTGCTGCCTGCTAAGGTAAAGCAGGGGCGAATCTAGGATTTGGGGTAGGGGGGTCACACAAGAAAAAAATCAAAATTCAACTTAAATAACTGATAGTGTAAAATTTTGGAAAATATATTTTTAGTAGGGAGGGGGTTGACAGTATGTAGGAGAATTCACAGACATCCAATGACCACCCCTTAAATCTGCCCCTGTCTTTAATCTGTCCTTTTGTATTGAACACAATGTTCCAAGGTAAGAAGGGGTGATCCACCACAGTAAAGCTCACCTCACTTAACATTAATAATAAAACCATTGCAATAATATATTATTATTAAGCAAAGGAAGCGTAAGCCCATTGGTCTTGAACTTGTTTAGCTTTTCTGTACTGTGTGTTACACGTAGCTTGAGCTTTAACATCATTAAAACAGCTGGGCACTGATGGAGAGACAATTTGTAAGCCTTTCTTATTAATTTACATTTGTTTCCCCTTTTTTACAGGATCGCAAAAAACTGATGGATGATCTGAGCGAACTTGAAAGACTGGACAGACAAAGACGACAAGAGGCTGTTGCTAGGATACCGGTAAAGTATCAACCATGTTTTCCAGATAATTACATGGAATAGTCTTGTTAGTTACTGTATTAGATCAGATTTCTTAAACTAGAGTAGCATATCAAGTACAGCTACTGTATGATGTATGTTGTGAGTGTCTTTATGTTGAAAGCCACCTTTTTCCAGCTTTCTTATTGGGTAAACAGCAGTCACATGCCATGATAAAAACTATTGAACTATTGTTGTGTTCCCTTTTTGTAGGTACGAATATTCCAGCCACCCCATAAAAGAATTGAAGATGCAGAAGATAGACAGAGAGATCTAGAACAGGCCTTTGAAGATATGTACATGATACAAACAGGTATCAAAGTCAAAAGTTGCCATAGAAACAGTATAGTTGTCATAACAACAAATGCTAGTTGCAGATGTTGTCAGACTACTAAACATTTCTTTAATGTAATTTTATTTCTCATGCAGGTTATACTGGTGATTTGACCATTGCTTTGGAACCTTCAATGGCTCCAACAGCAGTCTCTGGGGAACACCAACCTCAAGGTACTATTAATAGCAAAATTACGGTAGGAGTGAGAATAGGCCAAATACACTTGGGTGTAATTGGCATATGGTTAAAGAACATTGCTAAGAAAAACAAGAGAAAATTGCATGCCAAAAAATAGTTTTATCACTCATAATAGAGTTATAAATAAACACTGAAACTTTTTTCTCTATCCATTTGTATTGCTAGGGTGGGAAGATTCATCTGAAATATCTCCAGTAAGTCAGAACATGTTCTCATACGATTTTATTCAAATTATGTTTGAATGAAATGTATTCAGAAACTGAATTTATTTTTATTAAAACTACATGTTTGATCTGTTGTTATTACTCAAGGCTGCTGTAATTCCAGTGGTTTCAATTCCTCATGATCAAGAGTCGACAGATGATAGTGCAAGGGGATTAGGGGAAGTAAGTGAAGAAACTGAAGAGAAAAGAGAAGATAAAACAGGAAAAACAGCAAAGGAAGAAAGAACAACAGAATCCATTCCAGCTAAAGGCGAAGGTATCTTGTTAAGAGGATGTTGGTAATCACCGCGCTAACAGTAATCGAGGATGAAAATAAAATGTACATTGTCCAATTGGACAATGTACATTTTATAGTCAGTGATGGTAATGGTGGTGGATAATGAGGATGGTAGTGGTCATGATGTTAGTAATGATCAGGATGATGATGGTGATGGTGATGATGTGATTGGGATGCTGGTGCTGGTGCTGGTGTTGGTGTTGGTGCTGGTGCTGGTGTTGGTGCTGGTGCTGGTGCTGGTGCTGGTGCTGGTGCTGGTGCTGGTGCTGGTGCTGGTGCTTGGTACTGGTGCTGGTGCTTGGTGCTGGTGCTGGTGTTGGTGTTGGTGCTGTGGGTGCTGGTGTCCTGGTGCTGGTGTCCTGGTGCTGGTGCTGGTTTGCTGGTGCTGGTTTACTGGTGCTGGTTTACTTGTGCTGGTTTGCTGGTGCTGGTGCTGGTAGTGGTGGTGATGATGGTGGTGGAGGTGATGGTGATAGTGATCGTTACGGTAATAGTGATGATAAAGAAAATAATAATGACTACGTTTTTTATACCTTTAGATGCCGTCAAAAGGCTTCTTCTTCGTATTCAACAACAAAGAGAACAAGGCAAGAAAATGAAAGATCAAACAACTTCAGGTATTAAACCACATTTATTTAGATCAATTGGTTCAACAATATTATAGTGATGTAAAATTTCGATATTTCATTTCATGCAGGTGAGCAAACCCCACGACAGCCTCCAGTCTCTCGAACAGCTACAAGAGTACCTGGGTATGTAGACTGTATACAATATACTTTGGGTGACCTCTTGGTAACTGTTATTGGTTAATCCATAACAATACTCCAGTTTCAAGTTCTCTGTAGTTCAGGGTTAGCCAAGATTTAAATGCTGATGGCAACAAATATTTCTGTAGATCAAGAGTCAACATACTTACACCCCTGCCTGAAGAGGAAGAGGAACCACCAAGAGAGGAGGACACTTCACGTACAGTTCCGCCTGAATCCCCCACGACCACTACGACACAGCAAGACATACCGGGAGGAGTTCCAACAGACGGCTCCCTGGAAGCACGTACACGTACTCTGCTTCATCCTTATGAGGCAGCTCAGCAAGTAAGAATGGTTAGACCTCAGCGGATGGAGGAAGGGTCGTCATCCAGTGAATCTGATGGAACTATGGTAAATATTTTAATTTACCACAACTTTTAAGAATTTCGCTTTCTGATTGGTTGATTGCCGGGGGAAATAGAGCGGCTTTCGTCAAGTTTGGGTTTTCGTATGAGTGGAAAACGTACTGTACTGACCTACAGCACACACTCGGTACGGTATGTAGTAACACAGAAACGGCTTCCCATTGTTTTTGAGCGAATCATCCAATCATAAAGCATAGTTACGGTTGCAGTAAAGTACAGTACAGCTACAGTACGGTACGAATTTACCTTAACGTTTTCAACGCGTGCAAAATCCGCTCTAAAAGTGCATAGCATAGCTGACTGCGTGATCGATCGAGAGATCGCTCGCGCACGGCGCGCGGCTCGATGAACTTTCGTCGTTCTCGCAGAGTTTTCTGGGAGTTCGTTTTGCTTTTTTGTTGACTATTGAAAACAAATTGAATCTAATTCAAATATAGTCTTTTCGCGCTGTGGGTCGCTTGACTAAGTGTTCGCTGCTGAAATGTAATTGAATTGCGTGAGCCCATTCCATTTTTATCGGGTATATCTTCTCCTCATTCCAGCCTGAGTCTCCCATTAGTCAGGAACCAGAGCTCCTTGAGCAACAAAGACTACAACTCCAACTCCAAGAACAAAGAAAGATCCAAGAACGCCTAGAAGAACAGCTGGAACACTATCACAGACAGTTCCAAAAGATATCAAGTGAAATACCCAAGGGACCATATGCACCAGAAGAAGAGCCAAGCGCTGGAGGTCCTCGAAGAATAGTAGCTGGCGGAGCTGAACCAACTGACGAAGAGGCGGACAGTTTCGATCAAATTAATATTCCTGTCCAACGCTTTCGTAAGAAAGAGGAACAAAGAGAACTACCGTTAGTAGGTGGTCATGTGACCAGTAGTGAGCAGTCGGAAGAGGGCTCCACCTCATCAAGAAGGTCTGGTACCGTTTCTCTTGAAGAGCAAACGCTGGACGAGGAATATACCTCGGAATCTTCTAAAAGTACGTCTGATTACGGCATTAGTGGGCCATCAGGGGGGTCTCTACCAAGGGATAGCCTAGAAGACTCAAAGAAACGATCTTTAGAAGAGCCTATTCCGATGATGTTAGGTGATCATTCCAGTGATGTTTCGAGCAGCGATGACAGCCATGGATTGTCTTCTTCAGACTACAATTTTCAAAGAGGAACTGGGATTAGTCACGTGAGAGATCAAGCAGCTGGCTTTATGCCATTAGAATGGCAGAAAGATAGTCGAGTTGGTTCATGGAAACCCACGCCCCAGGAGTATCCTTTGAAGAGAAGGAACCACGAAACGACCCAAGACACTGTTCCAGCTGAAAGCTCGACTGATTCAGGAGGTCATTTAGAGTCAGAGGAAGTCACATCCAGCTCTGATTCCACTAGCGATGTTCCTCACAGTCGTTTATTGGAACTCCTCGAACGAAGACATGTTCAACCATTCAGTCAAAGTGATAGCGGATTTGTACCCACCTTGCCTCTATCATCACTGGGTGCAGCTACTGATGTATTGAAATCAGGAACTGCACCCAAGAAACTCACGGATTCTGTAAGATCTAAAACTTCAGGCCAAGTGGATGGAATTTTTCCACCTTCTTCGTCTTACCCAGGCGACTTTAAGGTCAAAACTGATTCATCTACTCTAAGGCGAAGAGAGGATACTATCTCAGTGAGCGCTACTCCAAGTTCAGCAATGGGACAAACGACGCCTACCTTGTCACCTAACTACCTCGATGAATACCGCAGAAAATGGGAGGAGGAAAAGAAACTGATTGAAAATCAGAGACAATTGATACGACAAAAACAAGAGCATCAATTAAGAAGGATGAGGTATTACCAAGACATCTTAGAACGCTATGAAAATAATAGTCCTAGTAACCTCGATGTTAGGGCTCCAGTCACGAGCCCCGAGACGGAATCGATTAATTCTGGTGCTGTTGTAAGTAATGTTCCTTCCAAAACTGAACTAGTCAACTCAACTCTTCAGAGTTTGATCAGCGACAGTTTTAATTCACGTTCAGATTCTAGTCAAAGAAAATCAGCATCTGATGTTAGCTACCAGTTTCAAAGAACGAACAAAGAGAACGAAAGTGTCCACGCAAATGCCGCTCCACGTGTTCCTCCCCTCGTTGGATTGAAGGGTAGCTCTAGTAGCTCCGACAACAGCCTTTTTACACGAGTTTCCTATCCTTGGAGTTCCGGTGGCTCTGGCCGAGGTAGTAAAAGATTTCTTCCCACTAGTAAATATACTCGAGCTGCGACTGAGACCAGGAAATCGACGTCTACCAGTGATTTCAGTTTTCCATCAAGTGGAACAGAGTATCATTCTTTTCCAGTTTCACCTGAGGTATCTGCGAACTTGAGTCCCCCGAATGGCAGTAGGTCTTCCATTGCCACATTATCAGAACTCACCGACAGGATGACAAAATTGACCTCTTCTAGTGAAAACGAATCTGGGCCTCGGGGATTGGTGTTTGACAAAGGAAACTGGGCAGATTATCTATCTGAGAATCGTGCACTCGAGTATGAATCGAGTAACAAGTACGCACACCCTTGTTATCAGCCTCCAACGTCTTCTCTTTTTACTGGAACTGAAGATCAAACGACGGGAGATACGAATACTAGCAGACAGTGGTACTTGCCTGCTAAACCAAGCACGGCGTTGATTGGTTCCTTGGGGCCTGTAGGTGAAGATGACAGTGCCAAGAACGTGGACGATCTAGACGGGGATACCCGTATAGATGAAGGGATGCAGCCACCACCGAGTTCCAGCATTAGCCCAATGGGGTCTGTGGGACCTCTGTTTGAAGATGGCAATCCCAATACAAATAATCTGGGAGATCAAAGTCCAGGAACTCAGCAATGGTACCTGCCTCCAAAATCTAGTATACAATCCATGGTTTCTTTTGGGGCCTCTAGTGATATTTCAAGTCCAAATATCAGTAACTTACAATATCCTGATCGCGTTTCTGAAAGTAGACCGCAAGCTCAACAATGGTTTGTTCCACCGAAATCCAGCCTTCAGTCAATAGGAACACCTGGAGTCTTTAGTGGTGGATCGAGTCCAAATACTAGTGATGTAAAGAACGCAGAAAACCTGCTAAAAAGTATACAAAGGCTTGGGGAACAATGGTACTTGCCTGCGCTGTCCCGTGATTCCGAGAAAGACGAGTCAAGTCCAGAACGTTCTCTATATTCACAGTCTGTTCTTCGAGACATTCAAAGGCAAACGACGCCTACATCTTCAAGTGCCCGCATGCCTGATTTTCCAACAGCCGTAGTAGGAAGTAGCGAAGTGACTAAAAAAACTTTGCAGTCATTAACGACAGCTGATAGTGTGGCTGTATCTGAATCGGTTAGGAGTGAGGGCACTGCTACTAGAATTGGAGGCGTGAGAGAGGTCTTCTTTTCGCCATCCTTTAAAGAAAAGGGTAAGTAAAGTCTCTATTAATGTGTTATATTATGGTGGAGCAGTAGTATTGTAGTATATCATGAGTAGCGGAGCAGTGTGTCATGGGTTGTAGAGTAGTATATCATGGGGAGTAAAGTATATCGTGGGTAGAAGAGTAATGTATCACTAGTAGTAGAATAGTATATCATGGGCAGTAGAGTATATCGTGGGTAGAAGAGTAATATATCATAGGTAGTAGAGTAGTATATCATGGATAGTAGAGTAGTATATCACTGGTTGCAGAGTAGTATATCACGGGTAGTAGAGTAGTATATCACGGGTAGTAGAGTAGTATATCACGGGTAGTAGAGTAGTATATCATGGGCAGCAGAGTAGTATATCACTGGTAGCAGAGTAGTATATCATGGGTAGTAGAGTAGTATATCATGGGTAGTAGAGTAGTATATCATGGGTAGTAGAGTAGT
>WUAP02193996.1:0-21693 GCA_015163945.2 Stichodactyla helianthus | reverse complement strand
CTAGGTAACCTAGACGTATCATAAGCCATATACAATATGGGCGGCCGATCTGTATGGGATATACAAACTCTCGCCTGTGGCTCGAGCTTGTATATCCCATACAGATCGGCCGCCCATATTGTATACATTACAAATCAATCCAAGTATGTAATTATATTACTTTGCATCCAGTCAAAATGCTTGGATACAGCACTCTCTGTGATGTAATTTTTACACAAAGTTTGTAGCCCTAGAATATTAAGGCAAAATAACAAAAATAGCAAAATAATCGAAGAAAATAAATATGCATTTCACAATTACTAGAATAATGGCACTTAACCCGTGCAACTGACGCCTCCTTGGCAACGCAAGTGCACACATATTGATCGTGTTGTTAAAAGACACGAACAAGAGTACTTTAAGTAGTATTATTTTAAAAATTAAAATAACAGGAAAAGTATCTCTTTTAATATAACAAATACTACGAAACTGCACAACGATTTCTGAGTGGTTGTATTTCCAAGTGATCTTGGACATGAATCGTACTGAAACTTTACCATTTTCAGTACGATTTAGGCGTGGTGACGGGGGTGACTAGTCACCCCCCTTTTGGGCAGTAAAATCTCTTACTCACTCTAAATTTTTAGTCTTTTCACGAATGACGTCAAACGTGGTTCGGTATCCGTTAGTTATCCGTTATTTTAGACAATTACGGATCACGTGAAACCCCCTTGCACACCGTACACATAATAATGTACACTCAATCTTTTAAGATTTCAGTCACCCCCTTTCAAATATCCTGGATCCGCCTCTGCATGTGACATTGTTCATCGAGTGGCACCAATCAAAATGTAATAAACCGTGCGGCAAAAACAGTTGATGTTTTACAATTCAATATATTTTGATTAGACGGCCTCGTGGTTTTGAACGGGATCGCAGATGTCATGCAAAACCAATGATATGGACTTCGTCTAAGGAGTGAACACTTCTATTAGTTTTACAAATTATCCATGAACAGCTGGCATTCAGCACAACAGCAAAAAGGCAAGACGTTTAGAGTTAGCTGTTCGATTGGTTTAGAGTAACCATTACTATACAATACCTTTCTTACACGGCAGCCATGTTTAGAGCAGATTTCGTATGACTGTGAAAAAGTCGCGGCATGAACACGGCGCTGACACGGTCAAGGCACGGCAAAGAACTTTAGAATTCTAGAAAACATCACGGTCGCGGCAAGGTACGCTTACGGCGCGACTGACCGTGCCGCGACATTTTCTCAGTCATACGAAATCTGGTCTATTCTCCAATGAGAATGAAACCTTATAACGGGCGCAACTCGTTCTGAAGTGCTTGAATGCGAGGATCACCGGGCAAAGACATATTGTATTGGCCCCGTTAGACACGGACTATTAGCTAGAATATAAATCTTTAATAACAGGCCGTCAAGAAACAAACATCTTCGTGCCGGTGAACTGAACTGAACCGCTTTGGGTGTGAACTGATCGATAACTAGCCCTCACTCATCTACCTAACATTCAAAAACCTGTACGCGCTTTTAAAGCAGTTTGCCATGAAATTCCTCACTATGTTTCTGCTTGTCGCAGCTCTGTTTTTTGGCGCAGAAAGTGTGAGCTACCCAAATCACCTGACGCTAAAAGAAAACGTTTTTGATGTTCACTGGTTCGTCAATACGAATGAACAGAGATTCTATTTCAAGATCGTCGCAAACACCACTGGTTGGGCAGCCTTAGCGTGGACTACCAATGAAGGAGGAGAAGACATGAAGAACTATGACATTGCTTTAGGTGGCGTAAGGAATAGTAACGTCACATATCTTAAGGTATGCCACTACATAACACATTCATTGCCTTTTGAAATGCTTTTGCAGTAGACAAGATAGTCAGCAAGAGAGCCCTGGCGAGAAAATCCGATACTTATAACCTCCAATATTTGAGTTCACATAGATCACATCGGTAAAAGCTTACTCGTACAAAGCAAAGTTAATATGTAAAAAGACTATATTCAACACGAACGGTTTTTGACTACTTATTTCCACTTATTTTGCCATAATAAGCATGGCAAAATTCACCAATCTAATCAATTTGGTGTTGGCAAGTGCAGTGTTTTTCAAGGACTAGTAGAGTTACCCTGAAAACAGGAATCTGATCGCAGGGAAACTTGCAGTCGATAAACTGAAAACCGCGACGCATCTAAAAGAACATTACTAAATTATGGCCACATATTCATGCCACATACAGATAGTATAACTTCCTCTCAAGTCAGAACGACTATTTCCATCAACCTTTCGATTCTACAATTTTTACTGGAATTTTTGTTCCTTTATGTTAAAATGCAATCCCTGATATTTAAGTAAATCATCAAAACGCTATCATGCATGTAATAAATCGCACGGCTTACTTCCAAAAAGCTCTCATTAATGTGACACTGAATTGAAGAAATCGCACGGTTTACTACTGTCCTCACTCAAAAGTGTTCGAATCTGTATCGAACGTGTAGCGGCTGGTTGCTTTGCTAACATTTTTTGCGCTATAGATTACTGCTTTCCGATCAGCTGCTTAAGTCATGACAGCCACCATTCGAAAGGGCATGTTGAGATTAGTAAGTTATAACACAGCCAAGGCATGACCAGCCTCGTTTTGATGTTTTTGGCACATTTTAAATGCTGGTAACTCTGCAAGGATTTATCACTATGCTTTGAAACTGTGCACATTTACTAAATCACTGATGGTCTTTCATGTGAAGATAAAATGTTTTCTCATTCATAAAGATGTTGTTTTATGCAAATCAGCAGCGACATGGCATAAGGTCCGATATACGTAGATGATGAATAACAAATTCACATAGATTTTATGTTTTATGAACATATCTGTATTGGTCCTTCACGCAAAATAACTTAAATTTATGGGAACTAGTTTCGTCTTTTAATAGACCTTTTCAAACCCCAAAAATATACGTATATTTCTTGGGGTTGAAAAGTTCTATTAAAAGACGAAACTAGTTCCCTGAAGTGAAGTTATTTTGCGTGAAGGACCAATACAGATATATTTATAAAACATAAAATCAATATGAAGTTTTGAAAGTCCTTCAAGATCTCGTCAGAAAACATATCTAAATGAATAACAAATTTGAACTATGAAATTTGTTGCTTCTCACTAGTACGGACAACAGTAGTTGAATTAGAAAGTAACTGCTGTTGTAAAAAAACCTAACTTGATGTCAGTGTCTATTTCACCATAGTTAATAGAGTGACTATTAACTATGATTTCACATACAAGTTACATCAACGAATGATTAACAGAAATAAGGTTTTCAAACCTTTCTTTGCTTTTCCGAAATTATTTTTGGTTCTCAATAACATTTGCTGTATATATCGTTCACACTGCAACCTTAAAGAGAAATATAACTATTTACTAACGTAATAGTAGAATGAAGGTACTTAACCACGACTACACAAAGATGAATAAAGTCCAATAGATTAAACAGAAAACAATAGTGTCTACTAACCTCTATTAGACTAATAACTATTTCACGGGTAAAGTGCCATCACTGTATGAAACTGACTTAGCAAGTCTTATTTGGACAAAAAAATTTATCCTTTGTCTGGAAAAATTCAGTATTTGCATTTGAAGACAATTAGAATTATGGGATTGGCCAGCTGTTAGGTAGCCGTATCCACTAACAGCATATAATTCACTCACAATATTATTATCCTAGTCGTCTCGTACAGGATTGTCCCTGTCAGAAGCACACCTCCCCCTCCCCCTCCCCCTCCCCCGACACGTCAACACACGTTAACCCAACAATGAAATAAGATAAATTGTTATTTTTGGATGAAGGACTACTGGTCTACATCAGAAACAACACCTACACTAGACACTAACCAAAACCTGAACCTGACCAATGCGATGGAATCTGGTGGCAAAACCACTCTTGAATTCAACCGCCAAGCAGACACTGGAGACAGCAGACAGGACACGCCTTTGATGGTAAGTAAACTATACAAACACACTGTCTCAAATACAAAAGCGGTGCTTTCCTGCAGTTTTATCACGAATTGGTATATTTACTTATCATTTTCCCTATTAACAGATGAACAACAAGATATTTCTGGCTTGGGCAATTGGCACAGAAGACGCAACTGATGACACTAAGTTTACAAAGCACCCGGATAAACTAGGAGGAGGAAGAGGCCATACTTATGTCGGGTATAACATGTACACTGGCCAAGCCACTACTCAGCCTACATCCAGACAGACAGGGTCTAGTGTTGTTCCATCAGTTGTGGCATTGGTTGTTGTTCAACTGGCCATCATATTCTTGATCAAATAATCCATATTCAGTGTTATTTTGCAGCTTTTTATTGTGGTAATGGCAAGTGATAAACAATCAGGGCACGCGTACGAGCGTAGTAAAGATTTCACCCTTTCCCTTTGGATTGTTCATGGAATGGCTTTTTGACTCTCCCTCCTTTTACAGTTTTCTAATTCTCATTCGTTTCACATGGACCATCCCCCTATCTATTTATATTTTTCCTTATAATTTGCAACCGGCTTCTTGATTTTAGAGTTTTGCTTTTTAAAGTTAATGCAACATCAGCACCATCACACTGGTATCCCATTTTTGTTTTATAATAATGCCACCCACACAGCAGATGTAAAGAAAAGTCTAAAAGCGAATAAAATTAAAAAGTATGCACGAATTACTTTGCTTGATAAAACGTTTAACATGATAATTCGTAGTATAGCATAAGAACAATATCAGACGGCTCTTCGAACTGGAGAACCTTCCGACCCTGGCGTACCTAATGTTTGTTTATCATACGTCACTTAATGTGCCAGTGAATAGAAACTCAGAGGAGCAAGACAAAGAGGGTAAATTAAAAATTTCTGTATCATCTTAACTTAGATATTAACACAGTCTTATTGTCATGGTTACGCAACATTGTTAGTGAAGGGTATAGTTTGGTGCATGACAACGTGTAGCGCAGAAAACGTAGTAAATATCAATCTTCAGGTCAGTTAAAGGCTTTAAAATGAAACAGGTTAATATATAATATAGCTTTGTCCTGTGCTAGCCAGGTTACTGTCTACTGTGTTAATGAGAACCAACCCAAACATGTCAAGTCACATTTTTCATTCCTGCATTGGCTGTCATGGAAATGAAGGTTATGAAATCAATTAAACTTTATTTTATAACTATAGATAGTTTGCACATTTTTATTCTTAATCTTACTAACTTTTTCTGGTACAACGATAGGAATGCAACAAAACTAGCTTGCATTTATTGCTTGCCGGAATGTTTGATACTTTTCATACTACAATATCTTTTATTGGGTTGACATTTTATGCAGCAAAGACTTTCCTTTATTCATTAATAAAATAAAGAAATAAACAGCAAAATGTAATAACAAAGCCATCAATTTTGCATGTGAATAAATGGGCCCACACAAGTACATATATACCTGAACGTACGAAAGGAGTTCTTTTACAACAACAAATGACTCTTTGGACTATATATTTGACTGCTTTTCCCTTCGCCGAAGGTAAGTCAGTTTAGTTCTTAGCTATCGGGTGGCACTGATATGATTCTCAAAGGCAACTCTAGTAACTCTGTTCCATCCAGTTAATAAAACGTGTTTATAACGTGATAATTTGAATGTAATTATGGGAATTGAATACACCACTCTGTTAATACTCGGGCCGTGTAGTTCCAGTCCACTCAGGGGGCAAACGGCAACATAAGACACAGGTAACTCAAGAAATGCCTTCAATGCATTACATGCCTACATATGGTTTTCATAGGGAAAATGAAAAAAAAAAGAAAATGTTAAATACAAGTCTCAATCAATTGTTTAAAATTTGTCCTATGAAATCCGTTCGTAGGTACGGACTTCTTAAAGGCATTTCTTGGGCTGCCTGTGTTTATGTTGCCGTTTGCCCCCTGAGTGGACTGGAACTACACGGCCCGAGGATTAGCAAAGTGGTGTATTCATGTATGCCAACAGTATGTGAAATTCTCAGGGAAAAGCGAAAACAAGAATATTAATAAAAGTACCAAATATCAAGTAATCTAGAGCGTATTCACACTGAAGAGCTTCTAAGGATGACTTAAATGAATTTCAATATTCAATGAACTAGTTGCTCATGCACGGGAAAAAAACATCTAAAACTTCTACAACTTCGCAGCGAGTATAACTTATCTTATCTCTTGTAAAATTATCGATATTCATAAATTGCTTGGGATCAAGAGATCGATCTTAAACTAGACAGGACTTTAATGTAGTTTCGTAGCTTCACGTAGTACTTATGAAGCGGAGATATTCCTGAAGCGGGGGAGGGGAGGTAACTTGAAAGTTGGGAGAAAGTCATCAGTATCAATAACCTTTAACGAGCTTTCCCACAAGCTGTAACACAAAAATATATCTATATCTTGTATTCTAGATGTATACAAGGAATTTCAAAAGAATGGTCAGACAAATGCAGGTACTTTTACTAGTTTTATTTGGGAGTGGTTTGTATATATATTATCACTTT
Source organism: Stichodactyla helianthus (assembly GCA_015163945.2). Classification (NCBI taxonomy): domain Eukaryota; kingdom Metazoa; phylum Cnidaria; class Anthozoa; order Actiniaria; family Stichodactylidae; genus Stichodactyla; species Stichodactyla helianthus. The sequence goes on along the minus strand of WUAP02193996.1, from coordinate 15,160 downwards.
GAGGAAGAACGACAAGAAAGCTATAGCTACCCAGTAGCAAAGAATCGGAATCAAGACCAAATTGATTACGTATCAGCAAACAGCGCTCGTCTTATGGTGCAAAAGGATCAAAAGAAGACACAACTTCTGAACAGGAAAAATAATTTATACGACAGACTTGGCCAAGGAGTAAAACTTCCAAGGAGATCGGGATCATCCCACGGGGGTAAAGACGCGAAGAATCAAGTGGCCTATAGGGGTAAAGAGAGTGAAACACCTCATCGATCTAAGAAAACAACGAACGATATCGAAAATAAAGAACAGGAGAAAAGCCTTTGTAACATTCCGTTCGAATACGGACAAATGTGTCCAATTCTCTATACAGATCTTGGAGGATACTGTGAAAGAAATGAGGCAGCCCTTCAAGGATTTGACTGCCCTGATATTCGTAGAAAAGGCTACAATAATCTGCGAAGCACTCAACTGGTCCTTACGAGACTTCTGAAGATATTTGATCTTGTTGCTCGGAAACATGGTATAAAATATTGGATTACATCCGGGACTCTGTTAGGTGCTGCACGACATCGAGGCTTTATTCCATGGGATGAAGACGCGGATATAGAGATGACGCTGGCCGATTACATAAAGCTCTTTAAATGTTGCAAGAATGCGGAATTTCCTGAAGGTGTATTTTTTCAAAACTCGGAGACGGATCCTTATTTGAAATCTTGGAATGAAACAGAAAACCGTCTTGACAGACACCCAATGGTCGGGCTTTATAAAAGACTTTGGAATCCAAGAATTAGAGACACAAAGAGCTGCACGCGTTACTGCTTAACATACGACTGTAAATGGGTAGATGGGCTAATGGTCGACATATTCATTGCTGAAGACACTCTGCATCCAGAACACTTAAGAAAGGTTTTCCCGTTGAAGGAAATGCTGTTTGAAGGATTTCGTTTTCCTGTACCGAGTAACTGGAAAGACATCTTGCAATACAAGTATGGGAATTACAAGTCGGAGTTAGGAGGAAAAAACGACCGAATTCCTCAGGATAACTCTGATCCTTTTCATAGCTGCGAGGAATTAGAAGCCATAAAACGAAAAAAAGACAGGGATTAAAAGGAACTGGGATGCGTGAACGATACAAGAAACGAACGGGAATGCTACGAATCGCCAAAAAAATTAAGACTTGAAGGAAACTAACCAATCGCGTTTGGGCTTCTATGGAGGTTTCATAGTTATACTAAGGGAGCCGAGTACCGTTAGTGAAAAGTGGTGAAATGGAGAATTGATCTGGACCAACACTAAACAATCTGGATATTCTGTAATTAAAAAGTACAACAGATCTAACTAAGAATTCAAGTACCTTACCTTCCTCATAAAGCCTGATATATTTTATTAGACTATGTTTGTATGCTGTTTTTGTGTGGGATCTGTATAGTACTAACTATCCATGCCTGAATCCAGTTCATTTAGAAACAATCGACACTTTTCCTTCAAACATTTGATGGCTTCACACATCAGGGTATCTGGACGGAGCGCTCCTGTCGACTCTACTGAAACTATAAATGGGTAGTTAACAATTAGTAGTGCTAACAACAGGAAAAATATGTTAAAAGAATTTTTTCTTTCTTGTGTGCACTCTTCGGCCCGTGAGAATTATAGTGATTGCGATAAATGGTGATATACACAGTCAACTGAAACAGCCACCATTCAGTTTGCCTTGTGTGGATTAATATATCCAAGCAGCCTGCCTTGTCGGCGGTTTGCGGTTGGGAGAGAAAGAGAAAGTGGGATCCTTTCTTCTCTTCCTCCCCGTTGCCTATCAGATGAGAGAACACTAGGAATACTTACAAATAAAGTGATCCCGTATACGGGATAGTCGTACTCTGTCTTTGAGATCATCATGCCTGAGTACTTCTCTACTGCAAGTATCTGGCCTCGCGCCAGCCACATAAGCTTTTCTTTTTCCTGTATAATGAATAATATCATCCGTTAGCACAAGCCAATAAAGGGATAGAAACCTGGTATTGAAAAAACTGACGGTGCGCACTTTAAACTTCTTTTCACAATCATATTTAAATGGAAGTAAAACGCAGGCCGACTTCAACTGCTGCTCAGCCGGACACTCTGTAACCAAACTTGCCCCCATAAGTACTAGCTCTAGTCCAGCTAATCGTGATACTGATAGAATGTCTTACCATTTTCATGAGCTATCTTGATAACCCCTTCAGAGAAACATGATGCCAGCTTATCTGCGAGTTCATCCTCACAGGGTTTTGTGATCACTATTTCTGGCAGAAGCCTATATGATGCTGTAGCTGTTGGAATTAACAAGACAACTAGTTAATCGCGTTTCTTGCGGACACATATAGCGCGTTCGAAATATGATCGCGAAGACTAAGAATATTATATCTAAGCAGGAAGTGGAGAAGGGGAGAGGGGAGGGCAGGGGAGAGAAAGGGGAAGGGTTGGAAGATGAGGGGAAAAGCTAGAGGTACACACCAACTGGAGAGAACTTGGCATGATCTTTACCAATCCCCTTCACAGCATGCATTCTAATATCCATTTCCTGGAAAAGATATCGAATTTGCTTTTTAGGAAATAAATTGAGAAACAGAACAGGAAGCAGTATGCTAAATGTTCGTTATAAACATAGTATATTTCATTACCCAATTACTGTAAGGCGGCAAAATGAAATTACAATATCAATCCGTCCATCCCTAATCATTTCTTGTTTAAGAACCAATAAAAGAGCACGAAAAAGTTTGAACCATCTTAAAATAAATTTCATTAATTTGTGAATTTTGAAAGCAAGGTTTTATTTCTGGGCCTCTCTTAAAAAATAATTAAAAATTCCCACCTGTCCCGGCCGTAGTTTGGCGATGAGAATATCATTATGTACTGGTCTGATATCTTGTGATCCATACTAAAATATTAATCAGGAAAAAACATTAGTATGTGCATGGCATTTAAGCATAGTCTACCTTAGTCGAAGCAGGCCGAGATTACTTAAAAAATAATCAAATTGATGTTTCCCTATTTTAAACCTCTTGGGAATGATATCAGTCGTATTTGATCAATACGAAGTGGGTCTAAAATGAAGATGCGCTTTCTAAGCTCGATGCTATCACTATCATATACTTCATACATATTACACGAAGGGAAAAATTACATTGCATTTACAATGTAAAGCCCCTTCCACCACTTACATATCACACGAAAGAGAAAGCTGCATAGGGGGTTTCCCATGTCAACCACATTTACGAATCACGGCAGATTACATCTAAACAGCGTGAACCATTTTCAAGACGGTATGGTTGTGAGCGAGGAGACAACGTGTTTCATTGTGCGATTTTTTTAAAGATCCTCGTGTTGCTCGGGTGACGACGTCTTAGTCGTTATTAAATGCAACTTGTTAATTAAGTATAATTTTAATTATAAAAGAGCGCAAAAATTATGTGTGTAATTCTTTTTTTACTCGTAAAATATTTTGTGTTTTTTATCAGCAATGTATCTTGTATTTTAGTTTATTTACATTATTGGAGTCATTGGGATTGCTGGAGATATCATACATTGTTTTATTTGTAATCCTAAAACATTTAATTGAGCTTCTCACTGCATCCAATGAGCGAGCCGATTTATGATTACCTCATCCCCCCGGAAGATTAGGAATTCAACCTTGGCAATCATTCCGAACCTCAAGCAAGCAGTAACGTTCACTTAGGAATGGACGAGTGATTTTTAGGGCAACCATGAGGCCGAAATCATTTCTTGTTATAGCCATTTCTTCAGTATGTACCGTGGTTGTCTTCCTGTTTATAACTGCAGATAATAAGCAGAGTTTTATATCGCACACTCCTTTATATTCAACAAGTACGCCACGTGTAGACTTTGGTCTTGATTCTGATACGAGTCATGTCAGAAAACCAATCACCGAATCGGCCCGAATACCAAAAACAACAACAGCAAGGCCGACTTCCACTCCCACTGTACAGGAGAATTACCATTTAAAAAGAACGTTCTGCTCGATGAAGTTCAAAAATGGCGAGATGTGTCCCCCGCTATACACAGATCTAGGAGGTGTATGTAGTCGAAATGAGAGCGGTTTCTTGGATTGCACTGATGTTAGGAGTCTTGGGTCACACAGTCTTAGGCAAGCACAGCTTGCTATTACAAGGATGCTTGGGTTATTCGATAACATTGCCAGGAAATACAATATTAAATACTGGCTTACTTCTGCTACGCTTCTTGGAGCCGCGAGGCACAAGGGATTCATTCCGTGGGATTCTGACGCTGATATCGAAATTCCACTCGCTGAATACGAGAAGTTCTTTAAAAAAGGATCGCACGATTTACCGAATGATGTCTTCTTTCAGAACACCGAATCGGACGTTAACTTGAGACCAGATGCCGAAAAATATGAAGCCTATAAATATAAGGATATAGGGATGTACATCAGGACTTGGAATCCAAGGCTTAGAGACAGAAAAAGCTGCTATAAGTACTGCATTGCTATGAAATGTAAATGGCATGACGGACTGATGGTAGATATTTATGTAATAGAATCTACTCCTTCGGGGTCGTACCCTTTGAAGGAATTAATGTTTGAAGGGCTTTCTCTTTCGGTTCAAAACAACTGGAAGGACGTTTTAAGACGTAAATACGGGGATGATTATATGGTTGTACCAAAAGAAGGAAGCGCAAACAGACAACAATGGGACTGGCCAGATCCTGACCACAGCTGTGAAGAGATTACGAGCCAGAAACAACAACAGATACGTTAGCTGTATTTTCGTAATATTAAAATCCTCTCTGAACAATTACATTTCATTATATTGTGTGCATCATGAACACGATCAAGTTTTTTCTACCCGCAGGGCAATAAACAATGTTTAAAAGTATATTAACAAAAGTCCACTTAGAAATCAAAGGACTTTGAGTATAAGTTTAGTTTTTTAAAAAATAAAATTTAAATCAATGCTCTTTCTGTTTTTCTCTCTGAGGTATCTGTTCGATGACGGCTCGTTGTGCTGTAACTCTACTGTACTGTACTACAAATCTTAAGCCTCTAACGCTTATCATCGAGGAAAAAAATTGGCTCAATTTGGCTCTTTGCTTCAGCAAGTAGCAGAAGTACCTTTTGCTGGTCCCACGTTCTTTCTTTTTCGTCGAAAACGAACCAACCAATTCATAAGAAAAAACAAGCCCTAATTCTTTCAGCGGAGAGCTGAATCAACACACAAACACGTTTCATGTATGACGTAGGATTTTCTTTCTTTTTCTCATAGCGAAAATATATAAAAACGTTTACGGTAGCAACAATATTTCCTTAAGCCATTTTTCAATTACTCTAGTTCATGGAAATACAGAAAATAGCCGACTAGTTTTACATGTTTATGCAAACAGCTATAATGTATAATTTAGAACGAAGATTAAACCAAATCAAAAATAATCATGTCCACCGTACAAGTCAGTGTCACATCGACCAGCAGGTGAATATATACAATGTGCATAACAAAGTAGCTAACTGATAGTACAGCACACAGCAGTGTCAATAAAACAGATATGACGATGTGTGAACAGAACAGAGTAATGTTACAAGAAAAGACAATGAATGAAAACTGCAATAAATTGAAAAAGGATGAAGGAAAAGTTTATGCCATTTGAGGAAAAAGGGAAACCAAAGAAATTACCACCAAAAAGGATAAAACTTGACCGTGCAATCTACCACGTGGTGTACCTCAGCGCAAGAAAATTTGCCAAACAACATTATTTCTAGCTCAAACTAAATTATTCAAGATCTTCAATAGTAACAAATAACTGTTCTGAGGTGTGGATAAATAAAAGGCACCAATCAAAAATTTCTATAAACAGCTACATAGCACATTTTCAACTGCAGATTCCCACTTCAAACAGAAGTCATAATCTTAGTATTATTCAAACTGGCCAAAATACCCCATGGGAGCTGATTAACTATGGAATGCAGCAAAGACATGGGAATTCACTTCAATTTAATGCATTCAAGACTATAGAAGCAAAGGTTCTCATCTCCTCTTTTGAAACCCAGACACCCACTTTTTTGTGTGCCTGATCAAGAATCTGTGATGGAGAGTATTGGAATAGGGGCTGGTATTATAAGAGGGGGTTGTATGGTGAGAGGGGGCATGACCCATGACGAGACTATGAATAATCTTGAAAGCCAAACAGCCCAGCCCTATGTCATATCCTCATTGGCCTTCTCTGGCCTGATTCACCTCATTGTTCATGTTTAAAACAATGGGTTTGGTTCTTCCCCAATTCTTAATCAGTGATCCATAGAACAAAGGCCAGTTTGTATACACAGGGTTTGTATGGGTTTTGGAAAGTCTTGAAAAGTTTTGAAAATTGATAATGCATTTTTCCAGGACCTTAAAAGTTTTGGAAAATTGATTTTTGGTCCACTAGGCTATGGAAAAGTTATGGATTTTTTGTAGCTTGTCCAGCTGATACCTTGCAAAGAATTGTTTTCATTGTAAAGCGCCAAATATTTTCTGTGAGCACTGTACGTGTGCTGTACGTGTATTGTTGCCTGCTGCAGTACAATATGAAATGTGTACTGCAGTATTGTATTGGTAAATGAATGTTGAATGTTTCAGATCCATTCACCACTTTCACATCCCCATAATGCTTTGCATTTTTGGGGGGCAGAACGAGATAAAATCGTTAATATTACCATGCAGATTATATAGAATTAAAGAAAACCCAGCTAAAAACACTTACAGGTTTATCAGAATTACCAAAAACCAGAAAGAAAGAAATTTAAACAGGTTTATGAATAAATGTCAAGATATCTTTTCGTAAGTCCATACATTGTCTGTAACACCAAACTTTTGATCCTCCTGTTCGTGTGGCATTAACTCTGATTAATTTAATACTCGATTTTCTAATGATAATAGCAAATATACTCAACATCTGTATGAAAAGTTTTGAATTTTCGAACATTTTTCTTTCCAGTTGCCCCCCCAAAATGCAAAGCATTATGGGGGATGTGAAAGTGGAGAATGAATTTGGCTTTATTTTTGTGCTTCGTGTGGTTTTGGAAATTTGAGTTAAAGGGCTTTGGAAAGTTTTGGAAATTCTCACGGGGGATCCTGTACAAACCCTGTATACACCAAATTGAAAAAACTTTGTCAGGTTCAAAAGTTAAATCTTTGAAGGTAAGACTGAAAGGGGTTATGGGTAAGCACTCAGTAAGGCCCATATTATATGCATAGGATATTGTTTATTGTTTCAACTCTCAAACATTGCTTTGAATTCTCTTAGAAGATAATAATTGAGTATTATAATAGTGCTCGATGCATATTATGGGCCTCATGAACTATTTACCCAGACTCTTCCTCTGTCTTACCTTCAATGATTTAACCTTTTGAACACAACAATGATTTTTTTAATTATGTGTATACTACTGTTCATTTTTTTTACTGATAAGAAGCAACTTTTGGATGAGGTTGAGCCCTGATATCATAAATTGTCAAGACAAGGACCAGTGCTATCTGCCAAAGCCACACATACATTCATCATGTCTAGTTGACAGAAAATCTAGAATTGGCTGTATGTTGTCATCATTGGCAAGATAGTGAGTAAAATGTATAATAACGCTTTGGAATATGCAGTGACATGGATGCAGCTCACAACATAGAAACTTCTTACCAAGAGGTTTGAAATTTGAAACAGGGTAACTTTATACACGCAACTGTACAGAGATCACCAGATCTACATGTATTCCTAGATTAACATACCATTTTAGCCTGTTGAGGAGTTGGAATCCATTTCATATGTTCTGTTGTAACTAAGCACATTAAAAAACGTTATGAACAGTTAATAAATATTTATAAGTGGTAATAAGATGATAACAAAAAAAAAAATTAACCTGTAAAAGACAAGTAATCAGGATCAAGTACCTTTAGAATTGATGTATAGTTCATCAGGGTCTGTTGCATCTTTAGGTGCATTCTTATTTTTGGTACATTTTACTTTTAATTCAAATACTAAAGTTGTATCATCGCTTGGTTCTGCTTCCCCTGAAACAAGCAAATAAATGACATCAAATATGGTATTTACCAGCTGGGGGGCCTGTATCATGAAAAACTTCGTTCAAGGTTTTGAATGTATTTAGTGTGGCCATAGGAAAAAGTCCACTTTCAAGATGGGAGGCAAAGTTTTATGTATAGAGACTGACCAAACCAAAAGTAAATGTGCTTATTTTTTTCCACTTACAAATTAAAGCATAAAATATTTTTTTCTGGTTATCAAGAATGAGCTCCCTGTTATCTGGGGCCTTATTATCTCATCTAGACCTGAATTAACCAATCACTGCACGCAATAGCATATATCGGGGTTAATGAAAAAATGTTTTTGGTAACCCTGTGGATGAGCATTTCCAAGTTCTCAAAAATGATGCATGTTTTGGTTGTTTTGTCATCACTCTTTTCTCTCTGACTTGTTCATTGTTCACTCACGAAAATATACTTTTAAGCAACAGAAAAAGTCAAAGAAATATAAGTCCTGATTCAAAGTGTGATTTCATACAAAGCAATTGCCTTCATGCATCATTTTTCAGAAGTCAGAAGTGGCCTGTTCTGGGCAACTTTGGTTTCTTGATAGGCATTTTTTGCCTTTCTTAGTTATTTTTTGCTGCTCTGCTGAATCCTGTTTGTATTAACTATATTTGATAATTTGAATGGTTCTCTTGATAATGATTATCTTATAATATGCATTGATTGTGATAAATTCTTTCTGTCATTATGGATTATCTTAAGTTACCTTCTTTTTGAAATGAGAATTCTCTTGGGTCAGCAAAGATGGGAATAAGCCCTAATCTATGAGCTAGCACCTGTCACAGTAACAGCAAAACATAAGCAAATTAACAAAATCTAATTTATTGATAATCTTAATTTGAATCACACGTGCAATTCTACATGGAATGGTATAGCATAATAGTAAATTAATTTAGCATGGAATCGGGGGGGGCTTTCATTGACGTTTGCATAGCATATGTATGTGTCAGCACATCAAGCTTTTCCTCTCGAGTTTTTCCTTTTAAAAAAATGCTTTACAATTCAAGGTAAATTGGGATTGGCTTGACTCAGCAATTCCATGTTGAATTCCCTCGAAAAGCAGATATTGCACTCCTTGCTTCGAAACTAGTGCCATATCTGCTTTTCTGAACATGGAACTCCCATGTCAAGCCAATCCCAATTTACCTATAGAATTGTATTACACAAAGCTAAATCATGCTCTGATTGGTTGAGGATGGTGATTTTTTTGTTGAATTGGGGGGCTTCCTTTTATGTCGGCATCCATTGAAGATGTGGTGAGCAAGCTTTTGAATGGTTTGCCGTATGCTAATATAAGACATACACATTTTTCTTTCTTTTTCTTTATTTAGCTTTGTGTTATATGATTTATGGAAAATTCATTGCCTGGACTTGTGAATTTCTTCACTTTATGACTCTAAAACTCCTGAATTCAAAGTGGAATTCCTTTGTCAGCCAATAAATTTACCTATAATATCTATAGCACACTTAAACAAGGTTACAGGGGACCAGGGGAATGTTTGTGATGCAACTTCATTAATTACAGATATTTTCTGCAACTATATAAGGTGAATAATATACCTCATCTTGTATGATGGATGTATTATTAAAGATAAATACTTTTTCCACAGCCATTGTAGGAACCTATAAAAATATATAAATCTGTATTATTTATGGATTCACCTCAGAACTCATAGTACACCACATGAATGAATGCTCCAGGTGAAGATAGGAACAATGAAGCATCATGATTAAAGAACAGTTATCTCCCACCATGTGATTGGTTGAATAATGATTGTGCTGTGCTGTTACACCATATCTATGCTAAGCCTGAGTGGCAAGAGGTCTGGTACATGTGGGGCATTTGTATTTTTTCAATAATTTCTGTTTAAATTCCATATCCTGGGGAAAGAAAATTGAGTTGAATTTGGTCACATTTCCCAACCCTGGCAAGCCATCTATTCCAAAAATAAAAGTAAAGATATGTTAAAATGCTGTACCCTGGAGCAAACCAAGAGATAAAATTCCCCAGGGTAGGGACACCAAGAGTAATCAGATGCCTGACCCCTCTCTCAGGCTTCACAATGATATATACATTACTGTAAATAAACATCTGTTGTCAATAAAATGCTAGTGAAATGGTGAGACATGTAAGGTACATGTAAATGGTGAAGAGGAGTAGATGTAACTAATAGACTACTGTTGTAGATTGTTGAGTTATAATAAATGGGAAAACGTACTCTACTCTTGAATGGTTTTTGCATTAAGGCGATGTAATTGGAAGGATTGTGTAGTCTGATTGTTTTCGCTGGCTCAGAGTCAAGACCCATAGATTACATCACAAGTCAACTGCCTTAGCAATGAATACTGGGACCATTAACTCCGTTAAAAACACCAATCAAAAGATGCCATGGTTTGTTGTTCTTTTGTTCTGTGTTATTTAGTTGAGTCAACAGTCCCAGAAATTCTACACTTCTACAGCAGACTAGTGATACAGTCTACATGTATAACAGTACTGCGAGTGCTGTGCGCTTCGCAATGTACCTCGTAAATACTAACCTCTGCTAATAAAATCCTTCTGAATGCATTTGCAATGGATGCATCAATACCTATCATATCAAACTCCATGTCATTGGATGTCATACGGATGATATCAATTTTAAACGTCTGAAATAGAAAATGATATGAAGTTAGCTTAAGCTAGACACCACGATTGGACTATCTTCCATCAACCTCTTGGAGCGAAAAACAAGTCACTGTGTATTAAAAGAGGAGGCAAATAAACATGGAAAACAAGGGAAAATATACTTCTTCAAACTTTTCTTGGGTCCACGTGTCGTCATATCCAGAATAACTGCCTGGGAAATCAGTACTGTGCGTCTAAATACAACAAAAAAGACCAAATTATGAATACATAGAAATGGAGCTATTTATGGAGATGTAATAACGTTTTTTATTAGGCTTACGTACGTTAATAACACCATGTTCTTCTAGACGAACTCTCGTTCTTATGTCTGCTATGGCTGCCATCTTGAATCTGTACATACGCGCGTGCGGGGAGCCTGGTACCAGGGTTTGGAATTTTTAAGTCATGCATTCTTCGATCTATCTTTGCTATTAATGCATATCTTGACACTTTAATGAGGCTATAGCTTTAGTCATAAATCAACAATTCATCCCTCCCTCATAATACTAAGGACCTTGGGAATCTATAAGTATAAGTACGTAACCGATGAATTTATCGAGGTGCAAATGAAGCCAAAGTAAGCCGTATCCCCAAAATGCGAGCCTTTGGGACCCGGTGGATCGGAGGTTGTGGTAGCACCCCGTGCAAACCCCACCTGGCTACTAGCTTGTCTTATGGTTACTTAAAAGGGATTTTATGGATACTTTTTATTTTAATCAAGCACACTACTGCCCTGTTAGTTCTTTACTTCCAATTTTTATTTGTCATAACTCAGTACTTATTACCCTAATTAATAATGCAATCGACCAACTCCTATATGCGACCACAACGATCGTTCGGATTGAATAGGTAATCAATTACATTATCACATGTTATTCCAGGGGCGAAGCCAAGGCTTCATTTTTTCTCTTCTCATCATTTTTAAACCCCAATCAGGTCTTCCATGAAGTTTTTGTCTATACATGTAGAGAAATATAACTATTACTAAATAGTAATAAATCTGTAGCTAAATTTTCTATATTCTATACGAAATATATTGTCTTTTTATCTTACTGTAAGATTGAAGGTGCTGTGCCTGTAGGATCAAATTTGTCTGAGAAACTTGTCCATTCATTTAAAACTTGTAACATTCAAGCGTGAGATCCCGTTGTCAAAGATCTCACTGAAAAATATACAAAATTACAAAATATATCAGACATAAACTCTTTTAGAATCCTATACATTGTTTGCTAAACCTCTTCTAGATTATCTCCCATTCTTCTTCGCCACTAAAAAGACAGCTATACTTGCGCTCTTTAAAAGGAGACTGGGTACCATAAAAATGTTTCGTTTTACGGCGAAACAGCTGACCGTTCAGATTAATAGCCCACAGTTCCCCATCAGGTGTAACTGAAATCATCTCAAAATTTCCTGGGACTTTTTTCCAGTAGTTCCCGAGAGGGTTGCTCTCACTTACTCCAAATCGACAAGCAATGTCTCCATTGGCGCACACAGCCCAAACCACGTGGCTACCACTGATGCAGATATCTTTAACAGGTGTTCCGGGAACAAGTTCCCAAGATGTTCCGACCTGGAAATTAGGAGTCACATCTCGACGAGCATAGACATTGAAATGGTTATCCAACGCCAATACAATCGCGTCATCAGGACTAACAGCAACTTTAACAAAACGACAGCCCACAGATGGTTCTCCGTCGACTTGTAACCATACCTGTGATATAGCTTTGTCTGTCTTCTCTATATCTCCTATACGCAGCCATACTGCCCCTGATTCATCGACAGCCCATGTACACAGTGTCCCTGAACTAATATGACAAACACGACCCACTTGGAAACTTGACAGTTCAACGACCTTCCAGCTTACGCCTTGAGGACAGAGGTCTTCTAGGACTCCAAGGCGCTGAACGACGCGGAAATTGTGCGAGATTCCCCACAATGTTCGATGTGAAGCTGCCACAAGTTTAAGTATAGTACTGGGTGACTCTACTGCAACTGCTCTACTTCCTGGCTTGAAGCATATTAATTCTCCACTTGGTTGTAAGGCCCATAGGTTTCCCTTCCCCTCTTCAGAATAGTACCCTCTGGCTGATATGTATGACCAGAATACTGACTTGGCAATACCATTTGGAGTTATAGACTGCCAATGACCACCCAGTAGATGACCACGGGCAGAATTCAAGGATCCATTTTTCCCTAAAATCCATATTCCTGCTTTAGGACTTGCTGTAATAAGCTTAGTCTCGTCTCCACGTCGGACCCAAGACCACAGGGTGTCCAACAGTGTCTTATCTTGCATTAGGTATTGACCGAGAGAGACTTGGTACCACTCACAGCCCATTGGACTTTCGTTTGTTACTTTGTCAGTGAACCACAGGGAACCTTTGCTGTCTACAATCCAAGACCAGCCGTAGATCTTCAGACAAGCCCATCTAGTTGGGATTTCTAAAAGATACACATTTAAAAAAACTTAGGCCTCTTTCTCAAACGGCCATGGTTATGTTACATGATGTATGCTTTTACTGCTGACATCACTTACCTCTTATGGTGTGCCAATTTTCCTTATGTTTAGGATTGGTTTGGTTTAGTCCTGTGTTATATTGAAATAAAATACGTCAATATTAAAACTTTACTAAGTGGCAACATGTGCCATTCCCTTGAGAATCATTTCTTTCTTTATCGGGAAGACTTTGGAAACGACATAATATAGATGTGACAGTTACAGAGAATCCTACTACTTGAGGAAGTTGTCGAACAAAAATTTGTCCCCGTCACCTCGTTGATTTTCTCATTCCAGACGCTTGACAGAAGCGAATCTAGAAACTTTATTGCCACCCCCCCCCCCCCATTCTAGCATTTCATATGGCATTACCGTCGTAGACGTGAATGATGCTTTTACTGTCGACAAACCACATCAATCCATCCAAACATGACGCTTGCATAAAACTGGTATTTTCAGCGATAGTTCTTCCAGATGTTCCTGCTGGCTTTTCTTTTGAAACCTGTGTTCTTATAAAAACATCACCATTCATGGTAATCCCCAGCACAATGGTATCATCGATCGCAACATAACGAATGTTTTTCTCGACTGGCATCCAATCTGTCCCAGTCAGATTGCTGTCCCGAATACCACTGCGCGCGTATGCGTGGTATTTCCCATCGATACACCATATGACGTCACCCGCATTGTTTACTGCGATTGTTTTAGCTTGGCCTTCAATTTTTGTCCAGGAAATTGCTTCAAAGTGTGTTGGACAGTAGTAAATGCTATCATTGTAAGTTACAGCCCATATATGCAAGTCCGAGACATCGAGCGAGACAACGTAACCAGGAGGTCCTCTGATATCAGACCAGCTGTCAACCAATAAATGAACGTTCTTACTGGCTGAAGCTCCACTTGATTTGGAATCCCGAGACATCTGACAAGTGTAGGTCTTCTCGATATTACGAATAAAGTCCAGGGAAGCACCATCGAAATCGCTGGAATTTTGCGGTGAGGACGACCAGGACACAGTATCACGTAATTCTTCTGCCCCGTCTGCTTCTAAACACACTGGAGGAGTTTCTTGTGAATCAGCTCTCGATTTTTCCATCGAAAACGACATTGAGTCAATAACAGTCATACTGGAGTCAACTGGCTTTTTATTGTTCCGGTTTCTTTGACCTGGAGTTGATCGGTCCAACGATTTTTCTGAGAACGAAAGATCGGAAAGGTTTAAAGGCGTGGTTGAGTAAATCTGAGGAAAATTCTGAGAGTCATCGTAACCCGCTGGGCTCTCTTCCTTCGTTTTTTCCTCTAAACTATCACTGATATATTGTGTGACATCGTCTGGTTGGCTTAGCTTTCTAACTGGAGTCACAGGTTGCGAACAAGAATCCAAGGATAGAGTTCTCTCTAACGTTTCTGTGGAACTCGGTGAATGAGATAAGTGTTCAGTTTCACTTGGATTGTCGTGCAGGTCAAGAGAAGATAGTGCAAGGGGATCAATGCTTGGTGGCTGTATATCTTCTGCAAATGAAAGATTCTTCGGAATTTCATCCCGTACATTAATGAGGGTCACGTGGGGGCCATGCGGTGAATCGTCATCGCCAGAATTATTGTTAGATACACTTCGATCTGCAAAGTCCAGCTCAGTTGATATGTCAGATATTTCATCAGCAGCACTTTCATTTCCTGCAAAGTTCTCATGTGGTTCTGATAATGAATCTAGGGGAAACAGAAAATAGCCAGTTTATATTTTAGTCTGGTGAAGGCTAAGTACATCAGGTGTCACAGAACAATTTGGGAGTAGTGGTGGTGGCAGCGACAGTGGTGGTGGTAGTGGTGGTGGTGGGTGGGGGGGTGGGGGAGGGGGGGGGGTGGGGGGGGGGGTGGGGGGGGCGGGGGGGGTGGATGTGGGGGGGGTGGGGGTGGTGG